>CM049844.1:38761050-38763550 GCA_027422415.1 Schizothorax lantsangensis
AGGTGAGGCTCAGTCTGTAGATATAAATTCGGACAGTGAGGAATCTGATGTTGTGGATTATTTCACTGATGTCAGTTCCCAAGGAAGTTCTGCTGATAAAAAATGCAGTTTGCAAATTAAACCACCTTATTATACAGTACAACAAATTAATGATTTTCTCAATGATACTTTTAATCAGCGAAGACCAAAATTAGAGAAGCATTTCTCTGATTTACAACTGTTTGTTGACTCTTGCACTATGGCTATGAAAAAAGCTTCTTTGGAGGAGCTTGATCAGCCTAAAAGATATAGACTAAAGAAACATGTCAGTGCCGTTAAAAAAAGATTAAACGCATGTCATAAAAAATATTAATGTGGTCATGTATATTAAGGTGATGTATTATCTTTTTTTCTTTTTCGTCATGACAACCTTAAACATTGGGACCTTTAATGTTAATGGTTGTCGATGCACAAGGAAAAGAGCTGCTTTATTTGATTATCTGCGGCTAAAACAGGCAGATGTTATTTTGTTGCAAGAAACGCATACAGATCAGCAAAATCAAGCACAGTGGTATGGTGACTGGAAAGGCAGTGTTGTATTAAGTCATGGTACAAACCTTAGTGCAGGTGTTGCCATCCTTTTTTCTCCACGTGTTAGTATACAACCAGATGTGGTTGAAATAATACCTGGTAGGATTTTGAGAGTTGATATGGTTTTTGGAAACACTAATTTTTCCTTTATTAATGTGTATGCACCAAATGTTGGTCAAGAACGCATTTCATTTTTTAAAACACTGTCTGATGCTTTATTACAGTGTCCTCAGGGAAATGTTGTTGTACTTGGTGGAGATTTTAATTGTACTGTTAATTCATATTTGGATAGAAATCACAATGAACCTCACCATTCTTCTGCTGAGAGTTTAAAGAAATTAATTAATGAACACAAATTAGTTGATGTGTGGAGAGAGGCCTTTCCTGGAGTCAGACAGTACACATGGTTAAAAGCTAATTCTAATAATATGTCAGGGCTAGGCTTGATCGCTTTTATGTTGAAAAGGGTAATAGGGGTAGGTTTTTTAGTAGTTTGATTTCACCATCCTTTCTGTCAGATCATCACTATGTGTCTATTGCAGTTTCTGTTTCTCTTTCTAAATCCTATAATTCTCATTGGCGCTTTAATAATAGATTATTGCAGGACTGTACTTTTATTCACTCCTTTAATCTTTTCTGGAAAGCTTGGAGAGAGGAGAGATGTAATTTTCAGTTACTGAGTCAATGGCGGGATGTTGGTAAAACACAAATCAAATCTTTTTGCCAGCAGTACACTGCACATAGTGCTGGAATGCTTAAAGCAAGAATGAAGTCCCTTGAACAAGATATCCTTGGGCAAAGCAGTGACTGTACCCACAATAATTCAACTTTTATTGACTCTGTTGCAAATGATAAACTCCTTTTAAGGAATTTATTGGAAGAACGAGGAAAAACAGCCCTTCTAAGGACTAGATTTGCACAGCTGAACGAAATGGATGCTCCTACATCATTCTTCTTTGGTCTTGAAAAAAAGCCAAGGGAACAGAAGAGTTTTCATCAGTTGAAAATACCGGGTGGCGGTGTGATAACAGATCAACGGGAAATTCAATCTTATGCTCTTTCTTTTTATGAGGATCTATACTGTTCGGAATTATGTGATGATACAGTAACTGATGAACTTTTATGTGACCTATCCAAATTAACGGAAGAAGAACGTAATGAGTTGGATGGGCCTTTGACTTTTGGAGAGATTTCACAAGCTGTTCAGGAGATGTGTTCTGGGAAGTCACCTGGATTGGATGGGCTTTCTGCAGAATTCTTCAAATCCTTTTGGAATCTATTAGGGCAGGACTTATACCAAGTTTTTCTTGAATGCATTAATCGAGGGACCCTTCCTTTGAGTTGTCGAAGAGCAATTTTAACATTGATTCCAAAAAAAGGGGATCTTGGATCTCTGAAGAATTGGCGTCCAGTATCACTGATATGTGTTGATTTTAAGATTTTATCTAAATCTTTGACTAATAGACTTAAGAAATATATGGCATCAGTCATTCATATGGACCAAACATTTTGTGTTCCCAAAAGGACAATATTTGATAATCTGTTCTTGATGAGGGATATGATTACAGTGGCAAAAATGCATAATTTGGACATTGGGTTTCTTTCATTAGATCAAGAAAAAGCGTTTGACAGGGTCGATCACCAGTATTTATTTAAAACTCTGGAAGCTTTTGGTTTTGGACCTTATTTTGTATCCCTCATTAAAATGTTATATAATGAAATTTATAGTATGTTGAAGATTAATGGTTCTTTAACTAGGCCCTTCTCTGTAACCAGGGGCATAAGGCAGGGGTGTCCTCTTTCTGGCCTTCTTTACGCAATTTCTATTGAACCTTTATTAGTCTCACTTAGGAAGGAGCTAAGTGGTTTTAATATTTCTAGTGGCCCCAGTGTAAATTCAGTCAAACTTACAGCTTATGCTGACGATGTA
>CM049844.1:38768550-38911050 GCA_027422415.1 Schizothorax lantsangensis
CTAGGCAAATCACGACAGTCCAGCATATGAGTAACTAATCCAATCACATGTGAATTAATGCAAATATTCTCTAAAAACATCCAGTAAAGACAGTGATGCGGTCAGGAACGAGACGTAAACACTCATGCAGTGTATGTTTCTTTTATTGATAGTTTTCACGTGACGTCACACTCTTATAGGAACGTCCACCATAGCTTTGCTCCACTGACCGCCAGCTATTTTTATGCAGTTTGCATCAAGTAATAATGTAGTAAAACAGATATTAAAAGGCGAGATTCAGTGGACACCTTATTGATGATGTATATTTTGTACAGGCAAGAAGATGAAGCCAGAATATAAACACAAAGTGCAAAGTTTCACATTAAATGCTTCCCATAGAAAACCATTAGAAGGAAAACACTGAGCCGTTCATATTCCATCCTCATCATGTAAACTATGCATCATTAATGTGGTGATTACTGAATTTGATCTTTTAATATTACTGTTTTAAATATATTAAGGCACTTTTAATACGTTTAGTCGCACTGTTTATGATTGAAATATTGCTAATAAATAATTTAATAATTAATAAATAGTAATAAAACCTGTCAATTAGACAAAAAAGTTATTATATTTGACATTTCTGTCCCCCTCACTTCTGAACTGATTGAGAATCACGATGTTTTGTTTGTTTCAAATAGAGATCACAATTCTGAACAGACAACTAAACAAAATAGCATGTAGTTTACTAGAGGTTCTGACAAAATGTCAGTTGCTGCAGTCTATTTATATGTATTTATTTATTTATTTTAATTATTTATTGCAAAATCTGCACCTCTTCTGTGGATAATATTATTTTCATAATGATCCTTACTCAAGCAGCAGAAGTTAAGTGACTGTGCAAATATTACAATAGTGAACTAAATATGCAAGACTAGTTTACATGTCACTGTTTGACACAGGTCGTTCATCCTTTGCCGGGCCTTTAAAAAAAAAAAATTGGGGGCATAAATTAAGAGTATACCCACTTCTCCGGGCACCACTACACCACTGGATTTAGGGCAGATAGGGTGTAAACTTCGACGGTTGGTTGAACCGGCTCATTGAGTTCTGAGGCTCGTCCGAACCGGCTCAAAAGAACCGAGCATGTGTGAATTGGGCGTTACTGGGGCTGTGTTCGAAATGCCATACTATCATACTACTCTTACTATTTCTGCAGCATGCAGTATGTATGCTGCACATAGTATGCAAATTTTCTGTATGCATGAAATACCCAGATGTCCTACTATTTTTCCAGAATCTGCTAAATATAACTCAAGTACACTGAAATCAGTACAGAAGCTGTGTTCGGAATGGCATACTATCATACAACTCCTACTATACTGCAGTATGCTGTGTGTATACTGTGAATCGTATGTGAATCTTCTGTATGCATGGAATGCCCGGATTACCTGCTACATTTGATGTATGCATCTGAAGACACTGCGTGGGATACTGTTTCCCAGAATGCAACGCGCTCCATGTGAAGTTTCATCTTCAAATGCATGACTGAACTGGAGGCGGGGAATAGTAATTATGAATGTTACACTTGTATATGTACGTATATACATGTAAACTACAAACTATCGCTGTGCATCTAAAAACAATATAATTTGTAGGACATAAATTGTACTTTAATCTCTACGGCGCTTTTCCGATCAAGTCAAATGACGTCATCTTTATCTAGCGCTTTATGTTTCAAAGATATTACATAATAATATTAATATTGCAGTAATAGTGGTTCACCAGAACCAGTGGCGCAGTGATTAAACACATGAGATGTGTGCTGCTGATGAGCGATACGACTTTTGTCAAACTCGTGCAACTCCTTGTCCCATCACATACCAGATCAGAAAGGCATTTATTTTTAATAAAAAAATAAGTAAATATTTGAAAAGTGTAGATTAAACGCCTCATTAATAATACAGTGTGCTTAGCTGTAGGTAGGTTTTTGTCCCCATAAAGTGGCGTTCATCAGATAAGATTTATGATAATTTACACTCAATATGTTATTGTATACTGATTTATAATGTACTACAGTATAATTATCTACCACCTAACTAGTATTTACACACCTGTTGCTAAAGAAAATGCTGCTATTTTAGTGTAAACAGAATTTATCATTATTTGCACTTAGTGTAACTGCCAAAAATATCATAGTTCAGTTAAAGACAGCTCATTCAGTTCAGTCCATAGCCTATGTAAAGTTCTTCAGTTATGAAATGAGTTCAGTATGTTTACTAATATAAAGCCTTATTAACAAGCCTTTGTAAAAGAATAGTTAGCACATTTGTTTGTAAGGTGCTGTGCTGAATTAATGTTTGTTTGTCATGTGACAATTAAGCATACTACTCTGAAACATTTGTTGCTTATTGTATACTGTTTCACACACTACTCTTAAAAAATAGTAGGCAGTATGCACTGTGTACTGGGCAGTAAGCAGTAAGCAAGTATGCCATTTCGAACACAGCCTGGGATTGGGAGACGCTGGGTTAAAGGCTCGTCACAAATGATGATGATATAAAATCAAACAAACAATAAATGCAATTTAATAAAGGGTTTCTTTCACTTTGACTCAGAGCCAGGGCACCTCCATCAGGGGGGCATTTGAATTTCTAGGGGGGGCACAAATCACGTTGTGTGTGTGTGTGTGTGTGTGTGTGTGTGTCGGGGGGCAGTAATCGTGCAATCTGTGATCGTGTGCAGCTGCTGACGCTCGCTAAAGCATGCAATCGCGTTCTTATGTGCGTTGTTTTATCGGTTTCACTTTCGAAATCGATCAAGTTCAGCAAGGAGGGGAGAGGATGGAAAGTGGGGGGGGGGGCACAGTAACTCGTTTAGGGGGGCACGGCCCGCGAATGCCCCCCGGCACCGGTTCTGTCGATTTGTGCTACCCTGTCAGATTGTCCTACCTCCCATTAAAACAGTAGTAGTACAATTTGACAACGAAAAATGCTACCTGTTAAATTAGGATTTATTAATGTCTACACCTACCACAACCCTAAACCTACCCTTACAGTAGTGTATATACAGTAATTATGTGTTATATTCGCGGTTGTGTCTAGAAGGGATACAGCTACCGGCAGGGGCGGACTGGCCATCGGGAGAACCGGGACAATTCCCGGTGGCCTGGCAGCCAATTTGGCCCGCTACCCTACTTTTTTTTTTTTTTTTTTTGCCTGCCGAATGTATACTAAAGTGATTATTTCCGAATTCGCCATTCAATAAACTCCAATAAATCATGAATCGGCTAGTCTTCTTGGCTGGCAACGCGATTCGCCTCACGCACGCTCCGCGCATCTGCCAAAAGGCACGAGACTCGAGTAGAAGCACCCAGGTGGAGCAGAGAGGCAAAACTGTCCTGTTTATGACTTCAAGTGCAGGTCAGTTACATCTGTAAATAGACAGACTATTGTAGTTGTGTCTTAGTTTACTTAGTTAAACTGATAGCAAATGTTTGCAGTAGCAGTCAATTGCTGCAAAATTACCAAAATGACAATTACTACTGTAAAGAGTAGGACTTTAGCAGACAAATATTCACATCGTTTTGTAACAGGTTTAGAGGGAGCTAAGGCAGACAACAACACAACCCTTACGAAAATTAACCGTGGTTTCACTTAAAATAAAACCAAAAACCATGGTTACTATAGTTAAACCATGGTAACCACAAATTAACATTGGTTTTGCTACACTATATAGCTTCACCATGGTATTTGGAGTAAAACTCTGGTTACAAATGATAATCAATCTGCCAAAAAAACATGGTTACTATACTTTTACCATAGGCCTAATAAAACCATGGTTAATTTTCCTTAGGACAAAACTCGTGATAATGCAAAAACATGTTAAGTATTAAGATTTTTCTATAAAGGTATATTCAAGATGTAGCTATGATTGTACTAATTTTGAAATTTAGGAAAGATAAAACAATAACACATGGTCCTAATGTAATAATTTTTTCTCAAATAAATGTATAATATGTGCAAACAAATTACAATGAGGTGGTTGTTTTGCAACAAGGTGGAGACGTGTTGATGAAAAAGTGACAGGTACAAGAAAAAAGCACACATGAGAGACAGAGAGATGTCAGGGAAAATGAAGAGACTAAAAATGAAAATGGAAGTTCAAGAGATAACCTTTAATTATTTTGCGCGGCCCCAGCCTAGGGATTTAAACTTTTATGTGATGATGATGATGGCCATACAAAAAATATTGTTGTCCGTGGTTTCAAAATTTGTTGTGGGTGTATGTGATGGCCTGGATGAGAGTGAGATTTCCCGGCCTGAAATTATGTCCCAGTCCGCCCCTGGCTACCGGAAACCAACAATAAATAATTTTTCTACCTATTAGATGGTGTTTTATTAACGTCTACACCTACTCCAACCCCTTACAGTAATGCAGATGCATTAAATATTGTTGTTCAGCGTGAGAAAAAGGACGAAATATTGATGTGCGCATGCGCAGTAAGCCCCGGTAGGAAAATCTGACGGGTAGGATATAATGTCAGGACACCTGGCCCTGCCTTGACCTCGAGGTTTCTTGTATGTTTGGTGAAGTCTGTTATTCTTCAGAGTGGGGTAACTGTGACGTCACTCTGTGGGCGGATCAGCTGCACGAACACACAATGGGATTTTTCCACAGGCTTTTGGATTATCGCCAAAAATAAGCCCTGTGTTAACCATAGTTCATGAAGCTTACAGGTTTTGTCCATCGAGATAATCTTCACAAAATAATATAACTTTGAAAATTTTGAAGCCTAAATAGTGTTCCTGTGGCTCAGTGGTAGAGCATTGCGATAGCAGCGCAAAAGGTTGTGGGTTCAATTCCCAAGGAACACACATACTGATAAATAAATGTATAGCCTGAATGCACTGTAAGTTGCTTTTAAGCGTCTGCTAAATGCATAAATGTAAATGTAAAATCTAGAGTCAAACTGAAATGACAGAATGTTGAAGACAGCTGCGCTGCTTGTTTGTGTGGAAATCGTGATACATTTGACTTCCATGATTCTTTGAACAGAAATAGAAAATGATATTTTTAAAGAATTCTAATGTAACAATGTAATAGCCTTTACTGTCATGTATTATCAATTCGATGTATCAAATACATTTTAATGTAGCTATATAAACAAACATTTCAACAAGAAATACAACATTTCTTGGCAGTAATGAAATGTTACTTTAAGTTAATAATTTATCTGCAATATAATAATATCCACATAACACTTTAACAGACAACAACAAAATAAAACAGTAAAAAACACTTAAAAATAAATAAAGGAAAAATAATAATTTAAAATAAATAAATAAAATTAATAACAACAACAAATGCAATAAAGGGCCATTGTTTCACATAATATTCCCTACACGAGAACTTTAAGTGCAGAGCAAATTCTGACAGTCTTCATAGCTTTCTTATTATTAGATACTGAAATCAGATTGATATAATTCTCCATGTCTCTTAATAAAAAGACCACAAAGACACGTTTACCATTTGAGAATTTGCATTTATGGATATAAAATTTACTTAAGAAAATAATTAAATTTATAATAAAACAAATATTTTCTTTTGTGGGGTCTGAGTCAAAATACCCGAATTTAAAGGCAACAGTCCTTTGGCCGCACCAATGTCAACAAATGACGTCATGCGCGCGCACGCGGAGGCGGACTTTGGCAGGAAACCCGACACGACACCTGTCGCAGGTGAAGCTCCTGCAATGAAGGGACTGAAAGATATTGCTTCGTTTCTGTGCTTTTATATATATAAGTGCTAAACACACGTTTTTTAAATTAAATTTCCCTCAATCAACAGCAGAAGGCTACATTATGTGAATTAGCTCATATCTGAGAAAAAAATCTGTCGTCACAAGTGAAAAGCGAAAGCAAGAGTTCTCCTGTCGCCATTTTAAGGACACGGAAAAACCGAGCATCAAAGTGTTTAATAGAGGCGTTTATATCCACAGGGATTTCTGTTATGGTGTTAAATCTGGAGGATTTGAGAATCGTGTAAAAGTTTGGTCAAGGTGAGTGTTCATGACTTATTGATCTCTGGAGGACACTTTAAGTGATTTATATATGTCAAATAGAAATATAGAAAATAAGAACAATAATCTAATTACAAGCAACAGGACAAATAAATACAATAGAGCAAATACTAATAAAATAAAGTGTTTTTTTCCCCCAGGTTTTTTAGGTAGCCTACAGAAATTGAATAAAGTATTCAAATGTAAAATAGCATTGCATATTTGACTGAATAAATGGAAGATTAATCCTTATTGAAGTTAAAAGCTATTCAGTCAAGACCAGTGAGTGATTTCCTTATGTTTTGTTGTTTGATTTACATTAAAAAGTGCTGTCACTTTAACACAAAGCATGGATCCAGTTGTGCGTGTCTCTTATACTACGCCCTAAAAGTATGTGCTCTTTTGGTGAAGAAAACATACACACTTTTGAGTGTGTAGTACAAGAGTAGACAAGCTTTGGGACATACTATTACATCATAGAATTGCGTCCTAGATGTACGCAACTACGACACATAAAAACTGAGCATCAAAGTGTTTAATAGAAGCGTTTATATCCACAGGGATTTCTGTTATGGTGTTAAATCTGGAGGATTTGAGAATCGTGTAAAAGTTTGGTCAAGGTGAGTGTTCATGACTTATTGATCTCTGGAGGACACTTTAAGTGATTGTTTGTTTGATATAAAAATCAATCAAACAATAAATGCAATGTAATAAAGGGTTTCTTTCACCTTGACTTCGAGGTTTCTTGTATGTTTGGTGATGTCTGTGATTCTTCAGAAGTATATGTGTGACCTGAGCTTGTGTTAACCAGTGTTGGGTTAGTTACTCAAAGAATGTAATATATTACTCATTACTAGTTACTCTTTCAAAAGTAATTGTTACTTTCTGGCAGCAGTAATTAGTTACATTGTTTCTTCACGCCACACAGAAGTTGTAACAGTGTATCTTCCACATAAATGTTACTAATAACATATTTCTGCCTCATCATTTGATCAAAATCTGCATTATTAGTTATTACAAACACTCAATAATTAATAGTGACATTCAAGTATTAGTGTTGTATTAATCTCATTAATTATCATGTGCAGCTTGAAGCTAATTGTAATTTCTCCGTTACCCATATACGATTATATTTCATTATGTATTTTATCAAATCACATAAGTTTGTAAGAAACTGTTTAATTTTCCAAAAAGATGTTTAATTATAGTAATATAATGCTGATCAGAGGGATGTAATGCAGAGTAAAGTAACACACAACAGTGTTCAGATCATCTTTTTTCTTGACAAAATCAATATAATGCAATATTTCTATCTGCTGAATGTAATATTTTCTATATTCCAAGCTCGTCTGCTGCACCTCATCACATGCATGTGCGAAATTATGAACATAAATCTAGGAATTATTTGATTGTTAGATATTAAATCAGCAGGTCGAGGCATCAAAAGTAACTAAGCTGTTTTATGGATAGTAACTGTAATATTATTACTGAAATCTTATTAGTGATTAGTTACACTACTAGTTACTGCAAAAAGTAATATTATTACAGTAACTAAGTTACAGTAACTAGTTACTGCTCAACACTGGTGTTAACACAGTCACATGATCCTTTTTCTCCCACACTCCAGATATGTTCAGTTAAATTATAAAGGTGTTAAATCAATTTAATCATTTAATTTTGTGTCTGAATGTATTTTTTATTTATTCAGAGTCAGTGGACGAGATCAAACTCATCAGATTCACCTGCAGCTTCATCATCATGAGTGATTCACAAGCATCAAGAGATGGAGATTTGTCTCCAGGATCCAGGTACTTTAAACAAACACTGTTAAATATTATATTACATCACAGAAAATGATCTCACTGATCATAGAAACATAAAAAATGTGTAGGCTTATTTTGTCTGTTTTTGTTAGAAAACTAACATGAAATAATTAATAAAAAGATAGCAAAATTTGCTGAAAGTTAAATGTGTTTATATTAATATGGCTCCTATCATAAAGAATGAATGGAGTAATCTAATGCCACCGAGCGGTACGGGTCAGTACAGTACAGTACGGTACCGAACACCCTGATCCAGCTTGTGTTTCCACCACCAACAGTACCTTTTACTTTATAGGCACAACTCTGCCTCTTTTATGTCAGTTTTAATGAACAATAACAGACATTATAAAAGAATAAGTACAAAGTATAAGAGGCTTATATAAAGACAAAAGCAAACAATTCAGTCAAACGTATGCTACAAAGTCAGCGCTGTACGGTAAAGTTCAAAATAAATATAAAATTAAACTTTGTGCTCAGTCAAGACGATATGACCAGGAACAAATAATTGATTCATGAGACCACGAATGCCTGTTAAATATACCCAAAACTAATTGTATCTCATGTTTAATCACTACAGAGACATCAGAGCCAGCGGTAAACGTCAGGACTAGCCGAGCGTAAGCTGCTCGAGGCGGATACATGATCGCCTGGAGCTCGCATCTCTGAAATAATCAGTGTTGGGCACGTTACTTTAAAAAAGTAATTAGTTATAGTTACTAGTTACTTCTCACAAATAGTAACTGAGTTAGTAACTGAGTTACATCATTATAAAAGTAACTAATTACCAGGGAAAGTAACTATTGCGTTACTTTAAAAAAAAATCAAATGTCAAATAACTTGGATGCCCCAATATTAAATATGTTAAATGAATGAAATGAACACTAAATAGAATAAATTATTATAAAACATTGTACACTAATCGACACTATTTATCTACTGACACTTAGCAGCAGTTAGTCAAGCATTATAATATGATATTATGATAATTTAGCATTATATGATGATAGAACTTTAGTAATTAGATTAGCCAAGTATGAATTCATATTTGTCATGTTGACTGAACTTAGGACTGGTGCTTAAGATATTGTTTGTCATTTAGTGTTTCTATTAAAAAAAGGGGGAAAAAATTGATAAGATTACAAAACTACTACGAATTATACCACTAATAACAATATAAAACGCACTAAGGATTAATGAGCTGCTGGGTTCATGATTATTAATCGCGTTGTCTGCGTTCGCTCGAATTGATTCGCTGAAATCAAAACAAGGATGATAATAGGTGAGCGCCGGCCAATGAGATTGTGGTTTGCGCATTAGATCCGCCCACTAACAGAGAACCCGGCAGTTCTTAAAAGCTGAAGAATTCCAAAGAAACTCCGTTATTTTGACACGAAAACACAACAAAGAATATCGTTTACATATAGCGCGTCAATTCTGCATGTTATGAAAGACTCTCTCGCTCTGTGTGTGTGTGTGTGAGTGAGTGTGTGTGTGTGTGTGTGTGTGTGTGAGACACACTAGAGTTTACGGTACGTCAAATACAGCTACACTGCGCATCCATTCAGATGAACTGAAAAATAAAATTCTAATAACATTATAATAAATTATAGTAACGCCGCATTTTATTGTCAGTAACGGTAACGGCGTTGTAACGGGGGAAACAGTAATTCGTTTGATTACTCGTTACTGAAAACAATAACACCGTTAGTAACGCCGTTTATTTATAACGCCGTTATTCCCATCTCTGAAATCAGCATAGCATATTATCAAACAGGCGCTATATCTTTATAAATAACCGCAGATTTGAGTTGTATACAACTACATTCTCACCTGAAAATTCTTAAAACTACATTTCATGACAGAATAACAGTAATATTTTGAAAATTGCGCAGGTTTTTGGGCAATGATGTTTCACAAGTCCACAAAAACAGACTAGAACACATTTTGAGAAACGGCTATTGTCTGTGTGAAAATATAAAATTATAAAATACACTTTTATTTTTTTGTTTGCGCACTCTGATGTAAACAAGCCCAACACGGACAGCAGAGCGGAACGAGTGAAGGAGAAGCTCCTTGTATCACACAATAGTGATGATTCTAGTCAACCAATCAGCGTTCTGCAGTGAGTTTAGCTCCATCCCTTTGGTACCCTTTGCTGTGCTAGGTACCCCAACGGAAGGGTACCAAAAAAGTGGTACGGTGCGGTTCGCTATTTTGGTACCATTCACAACTTCTGACAATGGAAACGGACATAATTGCATACCGTACTGTACCGAAACGTACCGCTCGGTGGAAACGAGCCATAAAAGATTAACCTGTATCTGTTCTCTGTTACAGTCCAGTCCAGCAGAACAGCTCAAACCCAGAGTCTAGCTGTGTGTCGATGAAGAGTGACCACTCTATGGATGTGCCAAAACAATTTAAGACTAAAGACACACAGCCTGATCTCAGGTACTCAGAATAACATTTCCATAAAAGATGTGCTTTATAGTATTAGATTTTTGTTTTATTACATAGGGAAAGTTTAGCTCAAAGCGTTATTTGGTATTAGGGCTGTCGATGTTAACACGTTAAATACAATTGAGCTATCAGTAAGCCCCGCCCACAAACAGAGTTGCTCACGCTCTTGCAATGAGAGCGGTCAGTGTGAAAACCTTGTCCCAAGATGTTTTTGCACAATTTTGGACACAGAAGGCCACCAAATGGGAATAAAATATTCCATGGAGGGATTTATAAAATATTTCCGGTGGGTAACTCGAAGCGAGGGTTTATAGATCACAATGCAAGCGGGAGAAGTCTCATATTATGATCGCGGATGATAACATGCAGGATCAACACTGTTCATGTATCGCAGGGTATGATTAAATTAATCTACATTTATCCGGTTTAATATGGAGAGGCACTGAAATGTAGACCTTTGTTTATGTGTTTTTGATCTACACTGTACAAGACGCGAGAACAGTCCTCTATTTAGGTTTGTACGTTAGCATGGACTCTAACTTTAACGTTAGCTAGTTTTAGTCAGAGATACCTTGCTGAAGCACAAGATAACATTAACGTTCTGCTCGAGCAGATGAAGATTGTAAATTAATGAGTGTATGACAAGCAGAAAATTAACGTTTTTGTCTTCATTTGTATTGGGGTTGAATACTTATGGATATTTTGCTCTGTTTTGTTTGGATTCAGGAAATGCAATAGAATAAATTATATCGCCCATCCTCTCAGGATACCTGGAATCAGTGTTACAAGTACCCCAGATTATTTTTGTAGCATAAACACCATAAAACCGATGCGAGCTTCGGATCTTCCAGTGTTTCTCTATGGAGCTGAAACCTAAAGATGTCCGAGTTCCGCTCCCCATGCAGCTGATACTCGACTGCCATTGGCTAGTCTGCGTTCGAGGGGAGGGGCTTACCGATAGCTCAATTAATTTAAAATCCTTTAGCATGTTCAAATAATTTAATGCAAATAACACAAATAAATTGCTGAAGCACATGGAATTGTGCCATTAATTTAATTTACGTCACACAGTTAGATGATCTCAGAAGCTGGGAGTTTATCATATTGTTTGATTTGAAGTGTATGTTGCTGTGTTTAGTAATTCTGAATGGATCTAGTCGGTATATGCAGTCAGATCAAGTCAGGTTTAGTTTTTTTTGGGATCTCCATGTGGTCCTGATCTGTATCACAATTTGATTTGTTTAAAATATGAACAAGCTCTTTGCTGTTGAACTACACAGACACTATACACTGAACTCTAAAATGTTTTTGTACAGTATGTAGTGTTTATTTTCATGGGGGCTTTGGTGTGCATACAATAGGTTTTTGGAAATTTATGAATTATATATGCCATCATTTGGTTATTTGGACCCATTCAGAAATGTAATATAGGTATATATTAGGGCTGGGCGATATGACCAAAAATTAATTTCTCTGTATTTTTTGGCTGATTTGCAATATACAGTACACAGTATACAGTGGGTACGGAAAGTATTCAGACCCCCTTAAATTTTTCACTCTTTCTTATATTGCAGCCATTTGCTAAAATCATTTAAGTTCATTTTTTTTCCTCATTAATGTACACACAGCACCCCATATTGACAGAAAAACACAGAATTGTTGACATTTTTGCAGATTTATTAAAAAAGAAAAATTGAAATATCACATGGTCCTAAGTATTCAGACCCTTTGCTGTGACACTCATATATTTAACTCAGGTGCTGTCCATTTCTTCTGATCATCCTTGAGATGGTTCTACACCTTCATTTGAGTCCAGCTGTGTTTGATTATACTGATTGGACTTGATTAGGAAAGCCACACACCTGTCTATATAAGACCTTACAGCTCACAGTCCATGTCAGAGCAAATGAGAATCATGAGGTCAAAGGAACTGCCTGAAGAGCTCAGAGACAGAATTGTGGCAAGGCACAGATCTGGCCAAGGTTACAAAAAAAATTCTGCTGCACTTAAGGTTCCTAAGAGCACAGTGGCCTCCATAATCCTTAAATGGAAGACGTTTGGGACGACCAGAACCCTTCCTAGAGCTGGCCGTCTGGCCAAACTGAGCTATCGGGGGAGAAGAGCCTTGGTGAGAGAGGTAAAGAAGAACCCAAAGATCACTGTGGCTGAGCTCCAGAGATGCATTCGGGAGATGGGAGAAAGTTGTAGAAAGTCAACCATCACTGGAGCCCTCCACCAGTCGGGGCTTTATGGCAGAGTGGCCCGACACATGAAAAGCCTGCATGGAGTTTGCTAAAAAACACCAGAAGGACTCCAAGATGGTGACAAATAAGATTCTCTGGTCTGATGAGACCAAGATAGAACTTTTTGGCCTTAATTCTAAGCGGTATGTGTGGAGAAAACCAGGCACTGCTCATCACCTGTCCAATACAGTCCCAACAGTGAAGCATGGTGGTGGCAGCATCATGCTGTGGGGGTGTTTTTCAGCTGCAGGGACAGGACGACTGGTTGCAATCGAGGGAAAGATGAATGCGGCCAAGTACAGGGATATCCTGGACGAAAACCTTCTCCAGAGTGCTCAGGACCTCAGACTGGGCTGAAGGTTTACCTTCCAACAAGACAATGACCCTAAGCACACAGCTAAAATAACGAAGGAGTGGCTTCACAACAACTCCGTGACTGTTCTTGAATGGCCCAGCCAGAGCCCTGACTTAAACCCAATTGAGCATCTCTGGAGAGACCTAAAAATGGCTGTCCACCAACGTTTACCATCCAACCTGACAGAACTGGAGAGGATCTGCAAGGAGGAATGGCAGAGGATCCCCAAATAAACTTGTTGCATCTTTCCCAAAAAGACTCATGGCTGTATTAAATCAAAAGGGTGCTTCTACTAAATACTGAGCAAAGGGTCTGAATACTTAGGACCATGTGATATTTCAGTTTTTCTTTTTTAATAAATCTGCAAAAATGTCAACAATTCTGTGTTTTTCTGTCAATATGGGGTGCTGTGTGTACATTAATGAGGAAAAAAAATGAACTTAAATGATTTTAGCAAATGGCTGCAATATAACAAAGAGTGAAAAATGTAAGGGGGTCTGAATACTTTCCGTACTCACTGTATATCTCACTTTTTGAACTTGGATTTAAAAACTCTCTGTATGTGTGTGTGTATATATATATATATATATATAATAAAATAAATAATGTGATGTATTGTCAAGTATGGTGACCCATACTCGAAATTGGTGCTCTGCATTTAACCCATCCAAGTGCACACACACAGCAGTGAGTAGTGAACACGCACCTGGAGCAGTGGGCAGCCATGCTCCAGCGCCCGGGGACCAATTGGGGGTTCGGTGCCTTGCTCAAGGGCACCTCAGTCAGAAGGTGGAGAGAGTGCTGTTCATTCACAATCCCCACCTTCAATCCCTGCTGGACCTGAGATTCGAACCCACAACCTTTGGATTACAAGTCTGTCTCTCTAACCATTAGGCCACGACTTCCCCATATATATATATATATATATATATATATATATATATATATATATATATATATACACACACACATACAGGTGGTGGTCATATAATTAGAATATCATCAAAAAGTTGATTTATTTCACTAATTCCATTCAAAAAGTGAAACTTGTATAATGTATACATTCATTCCACACGGACTGATATATTTCAAGTGTTTATTTCTTTTAATTTTGATGATTATAAGTGACAACTAATGAAAACCCCAAATTCAGTATCTCAGAAAATTAGAATATTGTGAAAAGGTTCAATAATGAAGACACCTGGTGCCACACTCTAATCAACTAATTAACTCAAAACACCTTGAGTACCTTTTACTTTATAGGCACAACTCTGCCTCTTTTATGTCAGTTTTAATGAACAATAACAGACATTATAAAAGAATAAGTACAAAGTATAAGAGGCTTATATAAAGACAAAATCAAACAATTCAGTCAAACGTATGCTACAAAGTCAGCGCTGTACGGTAAAGTTCAAAATAAATATCAAATTAAACTTTGTGCTCAGTCAAAACGATATGACCAGGAACAAATAATTGATTCATGAGACCACGAATGCCTGTTAAATATACCCAAAACTAATTGTATCTCATGTTTAATCACTACAGAGACATCAGAGCCAGCGGTAAACGTCAGGACTAGCCGAGCGTAAGCTGCTCTATGCGGATGCATATCAAATATGCAGCATAGCAAATTTTCAAATAGGCACTATCTTTATAAATATACCACAGATTTGAGTTGTATACAACTACATTCTCACCTGAAAACTCTTAAAACTACATTTCATGACAGAATAACAGTAATATTTTGAAAATTGCGCAGGTTTTTGGGCAATGACGTTTCACAAGTCCACAAAAACAGACTAGAACACATTTTGAGAAACGGCTATTGTCTGTGTGAAAATATAAAATTATAAAATACACTTTTATTTTTTTGTGTTTGCGCACTCTGATGTAAACAAGCCCAACACGGACAGCAGAGCGGAACGAGTGAAGGAGAAGCTCCTTGTATCACACAATAGTGATGATTCTAGTCAACCAATCAGCGTTCTGCAGTGAGTTTAGCTCCACCCCTTTGGTACCCTTTGCTGTGCTAGGTACCCCAACGGAAGGGTACCAAAAAAGTGGTACGGTGCGGTTCGCTATTTTGGTACCATTCACAACTTCTGACAATGGAAACGGACATAATTGCATACCGTACTGTACCGAAACGTACCGCTCGGTGGAAACGAGCCATAAAAGATTAACCTGTATCTGTTCTCTGTTACAGTCCAGTCCAGCAGAACAGCTCAAACCCAGAGTCTAGCTGTGTGTCGATGAAGAGTGACCACTCTATGGATGTGCCAAACCAATTTAAGACTAAAGACACACAGCCTGATCTCAGGTACTCAGAATAACATTTCCATAAAAGATCTGCTTTATAGTATTAGATTTTTGTTTTATTATATAGGGAAAGTTTAGCTCAAAGGGTTATTTGGTATTAGGGCTGTCGATGTTAACACGTTAAATGCAATTGAGCTATCGGTAAGCCCCGCCCCCCTTAGTTACTGTTGCTCCCTCGGACAAACAAACAGAGTTGCTCACGCTCTTGCAGTGAGAGCGGTCAGTATAAAAACCTTGTCCCAAGATGTTTTTGCACAATTTTGGACACAGAAGGCCACCAAATGGGAATAAAATATTCCATGGAGGGATTTATAAAATATTTCCGGTGGGTAACTCGAAGCGAGGGTTTATAGATCACAATGCAAGCGGGAGAAGTCTCATATTACGATCGCGGATGATAACATGCAGGATCAACACTGTTCATGTATCACAGGGTACGATTACATTAATGTACATTTAACCAGTTTAATATGAAGAGACAGTGAAATGTAGACCTTCGTTTATGTGTTTTTGATCTACACTGTACAAGACGCGATCAGTCCTCTATTTAGGTTTGTACGTTAGCATGGACTCACTAACTTTAACGTTAGCTAGTTTTAGCCAGAGATACCTTGCTGAAGCACAAGATAACATTAACGTGCTTGAGCAGATGAAGATTGTAACTTCATCTGGAGTGTATGACAAGCAGAAAATGAACGTTTTTGTCTTCATTTGTATTGGGGTTGAATACTTGCACATTTTGCTCTGTTTTGTTTGGATTCAGGAAATGTAATAAAATTAATTATATCGCCCATCCTCTCAGGATACCTGGAATCAGTGTTATAAGTACCACACGCACATCGTTTTATTATTTTTGTAGCATAAACCCCATAAAACCGATGCGAGCTTCGGATCTTCCAGTGTTTCTCTATGGAGCTGAAACCTAAAGATGTCCGAGTTCCGCTCCCCGTGCAACTGATACTCGACTGCCATTGGCTAGTCTGCGTTCGAGGGGAGGGGCTTACCGGTAGCTCAATTAATTTAAAATCCTTTAGCATGTTCAAATAATTTAATGCAAATAACACAAATAAATTGCTGAAGCACATGGAATTGTGCCATTAATTTAATTTACGTCACACAGTTAGATGATCTCAGAAGCTGGGAGTTTATCATATTGTTTGATTTGACGTGTATGTTGCTGTGTTTAGTAATTCTGAATGGATCTAGTCGGTATATGCAGTCAGATCAAGTCAGGTTTAGATTTTTTTGGGATCTCCATGTGGTCCTGATCTGTATCACAATTTGATTTGTTTAAAATATGAACAAGCTCTTTGCTGTTGAACTACACAGACACTATACACTGAACTCTAAAATGTTTTTGTACAGTATGTAGTGTTTATTTTCATGGGGGCTTTGGTGTGCATACAATAGGTTTTTGGAAATTTATGAATTATATATGCCATCATTTGGTTATTTGGACCCATTCAGAAATGTAATATAGGTATATATTAGGGCTGGGCGATATGACCAAAAATTAATTTCTCTGTATTTTTTGGCTGATTTGCAATATACAGTACACAGTATATATCTCACTTTTTGAACTTGGATTTAAAAACTCTCTGTATGTGTGTGTGTGTATATATATATATATATATATATATATATATATATATATATATATATATATATATATATATATATATATACAGTTGGTGGTCATATAATTAGAATATCATCAAAAAGTTGATTTATTTCACTAATTCCATTCAAAAAGTGAAACTTGTATAATGTATACATTCATTCCACACAGACTGATATATTTCAAGTGTTTATTTCTTTTAATTTTGATGATTATAAGTGACAACTAATGAAAACCCCAAATTCAGTATCTCAGAAAATTAGAATATTGTGAAAAGGTTCAATAATGAAGACACCTGGTGCCACACTCTAATCAACTAATTAACTCAAAACACCTTGAGTACCTTTTACTTTATAGGCACAACTCTGCCTATTTTATGTCAGTTTTAATGAACAATAACAAACATTATAAAAGAATAAGTACAACGTATAAGAGGCTTATATAAAGACAAAAGCAAACAATTCAGTCAAACGTATGCTACAAAGTCAGCGCTGTACGGTAAAGTTCAAAATAAATATCAAATTAAACTTTGTGCTCAGTCAAAACGATATGACCAGGAACAAATAATAGATTCATGAGACCACGAATGCCTGTTAAATATACCCAAAACTAATTGTATCTCATGTTTAATCACTACAGAGACATCAGAGCCAGCGGTAAACGTCAGGACTAGCCGAGCGTAAGCTGCTCTATGCGGATGCATATCAAATATGCAGCATAGCAAATTTTCAAATAGGCACTATCTTTATAAATATACCACAGATTTGAGTTGTATACAACTACATTCTCACCTGAAAACTCTTAAAACTACATTTCATGACAGAATAACAGTAATATTTTGAAAATTGCGCAGGTTTTTGGGCAATGACGTTTCACAAGTCCACAAAAACAGACTAGAACACATTTTGAGAAACGGCTATTGTCTGTGTGAAAATATAAAATTATAAAATACACTTTTATTTTTTGTGTTTGCGCACTCTGATGTAAACAAGCCCAACACGGACAGCAGAGCGGAACGAGTGAAGGAGAAGCTCCTTGTATCACACAATAGTGATGATTCTAGTCAACCAATCAGCGTTCTGCAGTGAGTTTAGCTCCATCCCTTTGGTACCCTTTGCTGTGCTAGGTACCCCAACGGAAGGGTACCAAAAAAGTGGTACGGTGCGGTTCGCTATTTTGGTACCATTCACAACTTCTGACAATGGAAACGGACATAATTGCATACCGTACTGTACCGAAACGTACCGCTCGGTGGAAACGAGCCATAAAAGATTAACCTGTATCTGTTCTCTGTTACAGTCCAGTCCAGCAGAACAGCTCAAATCCAGAGTCTAGCTGTGTGTCGATGAAGAGTGACCACTCTATGGATGTGCCAAACCAATTTAAGACTAAAGACACACAGCCTGATCTCAGGTACTCAGAATAACATTTCCATAAAAGATGTGCTTTATAGTATTAGATTTTTGTTTTATTATATAGGGAAAGTTTAGCTCAAAGGGTTATTTGGTATTAGGGCTGTCGATGTTAACACGTTAAATGCAATTGAGCTATCGGTAAGCCCCGCCCCCCTTAGTTACTGTTGCTCCCTCGGACAAACAAACAGAGTTGCTCACGCTCTTGCAGTGAGAGCGGTCAGTATAAAAACCTTGTCCCAAGATGTTTTTGCACAATTTTGGACACAGAAGGCCACCAAATGGGAATAAAATATTCCATGGAGGGATTTATAAAATATTTCCGGTGGGTAACTCGAAGCGAGGGTTTATAGATCACGATGCAAGCGGGAGAAGTCTCATATTACGATCGCGGATGATAACATGCAGGATCAACACTGTTCATGTATCACAGGGTACGATTACATTAATGTACATTTAACCAGTTTAATATGAAGAGACAGTGAAATGTAGACCTTCGTTTATGTGTTTTTGATCTACACTGTACAAGACGCGATCAGTCCTCTATTTAGGTTTGTACGTTAGCATGGACTCACTAACTTTAACGTTAGCTAGTTTTAGCCAGAGATACCTTGCTGAAGCACAAGATAACATTAACGTGCTTGAGCAGATGAAGATTGTAACTTCATCTTGAGTGTATGACAAGCAGAAAATGAACGTTTTTGTCTTCATTTGTATTGGGGTTGAATACTTGCACATTTTGCTCTGTTTTGTTTGGATTCAGGAAATGTAATAAAATTAATTATATCGCCCATCCTCTCAGGATACCTGGAATCAGTGTTATAAGTACCACACGCACATCGTTTTATTATTTTTGTAGCATAAACCCCATAAAACCAATGCGATCTTCGGATCTTCCAGTGTTTCTCTATGGAGCTGAAACCTAAAGATGTCCGAGTTCCGCTCCCCATGCAACTGATACTCGACTGCCATTGGCTAGTCTGCGTTCGAGGGGAGGGGCTTACCGATAGCTCAATTAATTTAAAATCCTTTAGCATGTTCAAATAATTTAATGCAAATAACACAAATAAATTGCTGAAGCACATGGAATTGTGCCATTAATTTAATTTACGTCACACAGTTAGATGATCTCAGAAGCTGGGAGTTTATCATATTGTTTGATTTGACGTGTATGTTGCTGTGTTTAGTAATTCTGAATGGATCTAGTCGGTATATGCAGTCAGATCAAGTCAGGTTTAGTTTTTTTTGGGATCTCCATGTGGTCCTGATCTGTATCACAATTTGATTTGTTTAAAATATGAACAAGCTCTTTGCTGTTGAACTACACAGACACTATACACTGAACTCTAAAATGTTTTTGTACAGTATGTAGTGTTTATTTTCATGGGGGCTTTGGTGTGCATACAATAGGTTTTTGGAAATTTATGAATTATATATGCCATCATTTGGTTATTTGGACCCATTCAGAAATGTAATATAGGTATATATTAGGGCTGGGCGATATGACCAAAAATTAATTTCTCTGTATTTTTTGGCTGATTTGCAATATACAGTACACAGTATATATCTCACTTTTTGAACTTGGATTTAAAAACTCTCTGTATGTGTGTGTGTATATACAGTATATATATATATATATATATATATATACAGTATATATATATAAAATTCACATCCTGTCCAATGTTGTCCAATGAAACAATACGTATTAAAGGCTATGAACAGGGGTCTTTCTAGGATTTCATCTTTAGGGGGGCTTAGCCCTCAGAGAGACCATTAGATACAATGATACAAATTACCTAAATAAAAACAGTATTTTACAGTGCTTATGAAACCTGTATTACTGTATGAAGTAAACGTACACAATTACCTATTAAAGTTACTTAGTTGTATATTAAATGCATGTTCATAGTAAGTAAAAACATATATGAAACCTATTAGTAATTGGAACAATTTCATATATTGACATAAATTTATCCCATATATTGTATGTTTATGTATGTATAATATGTATTTTGACATATGTCTAAAATGTCCTAATATGCTCATAATAGAGCTCATATATGGAGAGTAAACATAAATGGCCATATATGCACAGCTATATACAGCATGAAACCTGTTAGAAATCAGAACAATTCTATATATTAACGTATTGCCAGCAAACAGGAGGAGACAACACAGGTAAATCAAACTAACGCAAGTAAGTGATGATCACAGGTGAGATGATAAAGTTCTTAAACTGAGCTGAGACTTAGCTGGACAGTCACAGTGTCCTTCCCCCACAGTGTTAAGGCCCCGATATACTTCAAACGAAGTTCGTTTTCGTTCTTCGTTTGGGGGCAAAAAGAAGTTCGAAAAGACTAAGCTACGGTATATTGTTTTCGATCATTCAAACACCCCTGCGCTGCTGGAGGCGGGTGTAGATTAATGTTAATATGTCGTGACACTCGCGCATATTCCCTAAACAACAACGATGCAATGATGCTGTATCTAGGTCTTTTATTAAACTGGATAAATTACACGTTTTTATATTTTATGTGGTGTCATGATTTGATAAAAACAAAGGTTTATTGTTGTATGTTCTTTTGGCATTTCATTTATTGTATACCTTTTAAATTTGCTTATTGAAAGAACAACAACAGCAGTATGGTGTAACATTTATTTGAAACGCATGTATTTTGTACTTGCTACATTATATCTTTACTCTTTTCTTGGCTTTAGAAAATTTGCATCTGACGTTTCTCTACGTCAATTTTTGTATAACTCCGGATCGTCGACACCAAGCTTCCTTGCAATTTCTTTCTAGGAATTAAATGCTTTCTCTGAATCTTTAAAGTCTCTCTGCGAGTGATCGTACAGGTGCAGATATGTGGCAGCTCAGCTATTGGACACAGTGTATTTATTTATTGTTAGTGACTTGAAGATGTTGTTCTCCTGCCTGACCTTTGTTGAATGAGAAACTAACCGGGGGGAAAAAATTGCGTGTCAAAGAAGGTGGAGCTCCAGAACACACCCACCGACTGCATAATCGCCATGGACCAATGGGAGCTCAAAGGTGTTTAGGAGCCAAAACGAACTCCCCAGAAAGTTGGCTTTGGTGAGCTGTATCGAACTGCCAAAACGAACTCAAAACGAACTTCGTTTCGGCCTGATTTTGTTCGAAATGACGTCATATCAGTTCGTTCTTCAATTTCGTTTGAAGTATATCTGGGCCTTTAGTAGGAGATCCGTAATGCTGAGCTGACGACAGAAGAAGATGGGACCGATGAACAGGTAAGTGGATCAGGTAAGGAGTCAGGTAAGTTGATGCACGATGTAACAACAAGACCAGACACTGAGGTGGTGATGGGAAGGTGGCTTTATACCGTGGTTGATTGGTGCAGTAAGGTGAAGTGAATCAAAACTCTGGTGATTGTGAACGATTGGCAAGTATCAGCCTGACTTTTGTGTCAACCGTACTGCCTGTTGTACTGTAGGTGGATGTGTGCTGAGTCCCAGACCCTCTCAGTCTTCTGGAACAAATGATTCACAGGTGGAACGTCTGATGGCTCACCTAACCAGGGAAACAGGGGTGGTTGGAAGCCAAGAAACGGCTCCAGCTGTGCTGGTGGCCATGGCAGTTGGAACGCAGGTATCTCCCAATTTCCTGGATCTTATGCTTAGTCTGGCCATTAGTTTGGGGATGATATCCAGATGATAAACTGACGGAAACCCCGAGTCTCACCAGACCCTGGAGATTAACTCCCCGGTCTGATACAATGTCCTCGGGTAGTCCAAAGTTGCAAAAGACATGTTGAAAGAGGAGTTTGACGGTCTTGTAAGCGGTGGTTAGTCCTTTCAGAGATATGAGTTTGCAGGCCTTTGAGAACCTGTTTACGACCACCAGGATGCAGGTATGTGAGTTGGAAGGAGGGAGATCAGTCACAAAATCCACACCGAGGTGGGACCTGGAGCCTCATGTATAACACTTTACGTAGATTTCATCCTAAAAGTGTACATACACACAAAAGCTAGATTTTGCAGATTTTTCATAATTATAAAACCATGCGTACGCCAGAACCTGCGCAAAAATCTCTTTATAAATACCAGTCAGGGGAAGATAGTGTGTACATGCATCTCCACCCCGTCTCCTCCCAGAAATAACCATATATGGAGCTTACAATGGCTAGTATTACGATGCATAACCTCATCTGCATATCATTTCCATGCATATTCCCATCCACATGACACCATGTTTAACACCGTCAAAGGTACAAGATGTTAAGGAAATATGAGATATGGACTAAATTCCATTTGTGCCACATTAATTTTTATTGCCAAAATCATCCAGTATGTTTTAGAATAAATATCAAAATATCCATAAAAACAAAACTGTTTAGTTCTCAGATAAATAGCCTATTTTAGAATATAGTGACATTGCATGAAAAGTGATCAAGCGCATCGACTACAAATATGTCTAAATTCATACAATTTTGGTTTAACTTCTGCGTAATGTCTTTATGTAGGCTAATTTCAGCGCTTATGTCCATTAATGAGAGTGGAACATTTAATGTAAATGTGTATATAGAGTTTAAAATCCTTGTTTACTTCATTACTTTTCTAACTCCAGGAAAAAGAGTGTGTACGCAGAGTAAAGAGCATCCGTACATATTTATGCCAAGTTTATTTTTTATAAATCCAGATACGTGCGTGGAAAACAGCGTACACACATTTCTATGCCCATTTTGTGCGTACGCAACATTTATACAGGTGCATCTCAATAAATTAGAATGTCGTGGAAAAGTTCATTTATTTCAGTAATTCAACTCAAATTGTGAAACTTGTGTATTAAATAAATTCAATGCACACAGACTGAAGTAGTTTAAGTCTTTGGTTCTTTTAATTGTGATGATTTAGGCTCACATTTAACAAAAACCCACCAATTCACTATCTCAACAAATTAGAATACTTCATAAGGCCAATAAAAAAAAACATTTTTAGTGAATTGTTGGCCTTCTGGAAAGTATGTTCATTTACTGTATATGTACTCAATACTTGGTAGGGGCTCCTTTTGCTTTAATTACTGCCTCAATTCGGCGTGGCATGGAGGTGATCAGTTTGTGACACTGCTGAGGTGGTATGGAAGCCCAGGTTTCTTTGACAGTGGCCTTCAGGTCATCTGCATTGTTGGGTCTGGTGTCTCTCATCTTCCTCTTGACAATACCCCATAGATTCTCTATGGGGTTCAGGTCAGGCGAGTTTGCTGGCCAATCAAGCACAGTAACACCATGGTCATTGAACCAGCTTTTGGTACCTTTGGCAGTGTGGGCAGGTGCCAAGTCCTGCTGGAAAATGAAATCAGCATCTCCATAAAGCTTGTCAGCAGAAGGAAGCATGAAGTGCTCTAAAATTTCCTGGTAGATGGCTGCGTTGACTGTGGACTTCAGAAAACACAGTGGACCAACACCAGCAGATGACATGGCAGCCCAAATCATCCCTGACTGTGGAAACTTCACACTGGACTTCAAGCAACATGGAATCTGTGCCTCTCCACTCTTCCTCCAGACTCTGGGACCTTGTTTCCAAATGAAATGCAAAATTTACTTTCATCTGAAAAGAGGCCTTTGGACCACTGAGTTCTTTTTCTCCACAGCCCAGGTAAGACGCTTCTGACGTTGTCTCTGGTTCAGAAGTGGCTTGGTAGCCCTTTTCCTGAAGACGTCTGAGCGTGGTGACTCTTGATGCACTGACTCCAGCTTCAGTCCACTCCTTGTGAAGCTCTCCCAAGTGTGTGAATCGGCTTTGCTTGACAGTATTCTCAATCTTGCAGTCATCCCTGTTGCTTGTGCACCTTTTCCTACCCAAATTCTTCCTTCCAGTCAACTTTGCATTTAATATGCTTTGATACAGCACTCTGTAAACAGCCACACCTTTCAGAAATGACCCTCTGTGACTTACCCTCTTTGTGGAGGGCGTCAATGTTCATCTTCTGGATCATTGCCAAGTCAGCATTCTTCTCCATTATTGTGGTTTCAAAGAACAAGAGATACCCGGAATTTATACTGTAGGGATGGTCATTGATTGAAACTCAAATGTAAATATTCTAATATTTTAAGATACTGATTTTTGACTTTCATGAGCTCTAATCATCAAAATTAAAACAAAAAAACTTTTGAAATGTTTTACTTTACATGCAATGAATCTAAAATATATGAAAGTTTCACTTTTTGAAACAACTTACAAGAAAAAATTAACTTTTTCATGACATTCTAATTTATTGAGATGCACCTGTACATGAGGCCCCAGGGCCAGCGAGGAATGGGCAGAGGAAACAGTTTCCCTTGCGGTAGGTGTCGGGGAGTCTTGGAGATGACACAGACTGAGCAGCACGAATTGGGAGACTTCCCAGGCCATGTTGGGCCACCAGTAGCGATTTTGGAGGAGTGAGAGGGTTTGATGGCTTCCTGGGTGTCCAGAGCCCGGAGGTGAATGTCCAGAAGGGTAAGCCATAGGGTTGATGGTACATAAGTCCTCCCTTCTGGACGTCCCGGCAGAGCAGGTTCAGAGTGCGTGGCTTCCGTGATCTGGTCATCAAGAGACCACTGGATGGGACTTACAATCATGGCTGGAGGGAGGATGGGTTATTGTTGTCTGAGTGATGGATTCGGGAGAGTGCATCTGCTTTTTCGTTGTTGGAGCCTGGATGGTAAGTGACTGTAAAGTTGAAGCTAGTGAAGAACAGAGGCCACTGGGCTTGTCTGGGATTGAGTCATTTAACATCATGAAGATATTTCAGATTGTGGTGATCCGTTATGACCTCAAATGGGTGGTTAGCTCCCTCCAGCCAGTGTCGTCACTCTAAGGCAAGTTTGAAAGCCAGAAGCTGCTGGTTGCCGATGTCATAATTTTGCTATGCCAGGGAAAGCTTATTGGAGTAGAAGGCACATGGATGGATGATGGGAGGTTCTCTGTGAAGCTGTGATAAGACCGATCCTACCCCAGCTGTAAAAGTGTCTACCATGATGACAAAATGGGAGTTGGGGATCAGGGTGTGCTAGAGTAGGAGCGGTGCAAAAGGCTTTCTTAAGCTGGTGTAAAGTGTTAATGATGTCAGACATCCAGAACAGAGACGTGGGCTTACCTCTGAGTAGTAAGATGAGATGTGCACAGATTTGGCTAAAGTTGAAGATGAACCGGTGATAGAAATTGGCAAAACCTAGGAAGTGTTGAAGTTCTTTGATGGTGGTTGGTTAAGGCCAATCTCTGATGGCTTGTATCTTCCTCTGGTCCACGTGAATGCCTTGATGGTCGATGATGTACCCCAGGAACTGGATGGTATCATGGTTAAACTCGCACTTCTCAAGCTCATTCATGAATCCCTGGAAGACAAAGGGTGAGTTGAAAAGGCCGTACGGCATCACCTGGTACTCGTAGTGGTGTTACGAATGCAGTCTTCCATTCATCACCCTCACAGATCCAAATGAGTGCTTCTGAATGAGTGCCTTTGTCCAGCAGTTTTCCCAGGATAGTGTGGATGTTTGGAGGTTGAGGACAGGTTCTTCTCTTGAGGTTGAGTTGTCAAAGGAGATTCAGTTCCCTTAGGATCCCGAGTTGAGAAGGGCTTGTGCTGAAACAGATTGTTGAGCAGTGGTTACCAGCACGATAGGGCAGGATAATGGTGCAATCATGGGTTGCAACTGAAGGATACTCACCGATGGGTGTGGTGGATAGACTGGACAGGCAGACATCAGATGCCACGCTGTTCTGCAGTAAAAACAGAGGTCGTTGTTACGTATTTTTACTTTCCATTTTTACACGATTAACGCTCCGCACATTTATCTATGACAAAAGAACACTGAGGTGGACATGAGTCACCGATCTGCACTATGGTTCTGGTTCAGAACACTTTACCCACGGAGGTGTGGCAGCTGGTGAGGCGGGTGGAGGAGATGCAGCAGGTAACGTCCGATGTTGCAACAAAGGCCACCCGAATATTCCCAGAAGTGTTGTGAAAGAAACACCGCGACGATGGCTGGAATTCTGAAGACTGAAATTCAAAGCTCCAGCCCCACAACATCTCCCCATATTCGTCGCAAATAGCCATCCTTGCTGAAAATAAGGATGTTGCGATTTAGAGCCAGGATTGTTTCTGAACGCGGTGACATTAGGACTGCAACACTTCATTTTGTCTGAAACAGCCACTGGTCCCTCGATCAAGAGTGCGGAACTGCAGTGCATAGTCACTCATAGTGAATTGGCCTTGGCGTAGCCAGAAGAGTTTACGATGGACATTGACTGACAGCTCGCGAGTTGTCTGGCGGAAAAACCTCCTTGAAGGGGGGTGGGTGTGTTTCATATTAACAAAAGCAGTGAGTGCGACCCCAGGAATATCTCCATTCTGCTGCATTCCTCTGCCTCACCGGAACATCTCTCCATTATCTGGGCCGCCCATTCTATTTACCCCGCGAGTTCTCCGGGTCAAATGGCTACTGCCGTTTACATTCCAGCTCAGCAAACGAGCTGGCTTTGTCCAAACTCCACGGGTTCTAAGCGGCTACATCACAAACCCTGACGCTGCCTCTATCTCGGTTTAACAAAGCCAACCTCAGGAAAGTGCAACTTCCATCAGCATGTTAGGGGTCTGGTCTTCTGTCCACAAACAGAAGGAGACAACACGGATCATTGTAAACCACTCAGTTCAAGAATGTCGACCTTTATTTTAAGCTCGTTCCCAGCCAGCCTTCGGATGAGGAGTGAGTGATCACGCGGCCATTTTCCTCACACCGGTGAGATGATAAAGTTCTTAAAGGATCGTTCAGACATCCCCGGGGGTGAGGGAAGTGCCCTGGTCCTCCCATTTTCCACAGCTTGGACGTATGATTCTTTAGGGTCGAGTTCAGCTGAAAAGTCAGCGAGTTCACGGATATACACTTAAAATTTGTAATTACATGCTAACCGAAAAGCCACTGAAACGGTAAAATAAGGACATCTCAATCAGAAACCGTGGGTGGACAGAACGGTGCGGGCTGCGGTTAACCAACGCACTGCCGCATACACCCGGTTTTACCTTGTCAGGAAAATGAGCGTTTAAAATCTCATGTTCACAGCTCTCCGAGGGCATTTCGGTGCAAACTCCGTCAGAGAGAGAATTGAGTCACACTTTAAATGCTAATGAGCTCTGCGCATGACCCCGCAGGGACTGAAGACCTCTGTTCCTCTGGAAATAACCCCTCCGCCGAGGTGAGAGCAGTTCCATTGCTGGCCGAGACGGTGAACTTTCACGGCCGCTCGTGCAACGGCGGTGCGAACTGGCTGCCGATCACGCGTAGGAAGCACAGACAGAGCAGCGATTTGATCGTGTTATCACCGGACGGAGGAGGGTCGAGAGAATTTGCAAGGAGATTCATAAAAAAAAACCGCCGGACCTGATGGGATACTGGTCGCGTTCTGAGATCTGTGCCGACAGCTTCTGGTTTGTTTACTTCCATCTTTAATGAGTCCCTTGCTACCTCTGGATCCCACCTCATTCAAGAATCTGTCATCATCCCTGGCGCAAACATAAACCCTCTTGTATTTAGGCCCTCACATCAACAGATATAGGGGATGCATTTTGAGAGACTTTTAAAAACAAAAGTATGCTCCTCCATCCACTGTACCTTGGACCCTCTTCAGTTTGCCTATCGCTCAGATGTTACTGGGAGTAAATGATGCCATCTCTCAGGTACTGCACTATGTCCCTCATCATATTACATCCAAAAATGGCATACTATGTAGACTGTCTTATTCATGACTAAGCTCACTTTCAACACTATATCCCCTCCAAGCTACTGTCAACTCTCAGACTCGGCTTAAACACTCACTCTGGATGGATCCAGGACTTCCTCACCGGAGACACAAGTGGTGAAAATGGGCCAGTCACCTCCAACTATCACCCTACGTAGGAGCCCGCAGGGCTGCGTTCTGTATGGGGAGTCCCCTCCACTCTCTCTACACACACGACTGTTTCCTTCACAGCTCCACTTTATTGTCAAATTTGCTGATGATACTTGGTTCTGGGCTCATTTCCAACAATGGATAGACCGCATACTTGGGTGAGGTAAGAGACTAACATCATGTCCAGGACAACTTCTCTCTCTGAACGTAGCAAAATAAAAGCTGATTGTAGACTTGCAGAAAACAGCAGCGGCCCTACACTCCTCTTTTGTGTGAATCAGTGGGACCCTTTGTTGGAGAGAGTAAGCAGCTTGCAAGTACCTGGTGTATGACAAAATGACTGCACATGATAAACAAGGTCAAGAAAGCCATGGCAAAGACTGTACCATCTGCGACAGCTGAGGAATTCAGGGTCTCACCAGATCCTGAAGTTTGCAATTTCTATTGCAGGGGCCATAAAAGTGTATTGATCATGTATTGGTATAGTAACGCCAAAATCAGGACTGCAAGGCCCTGCATTTTAAATTATTTGATTCGTATGTTTATTGACCAGTCATTCTCATTGGCCAGTCTGCCCTCCCCTCTCTGTTACAGGACATCTACAGTCAAACGCTGCAAGAAGAGCTGCAAAAATAATCAAGGACCATATCACCCCGGTAACCGTCTTTTCATCACACTTCCTTCGGGCAAGCGCTTCAGAAGTGTGTCTATGGCAAAAACTGAGTAACTGAGAAGGAGCTCTACCCTCAGATCATCGGCCCTAAACTCAGTCTCAAAACATTTGAAAAGTGCAGACAAACAGCCTGATCTCAGGTACTCATTTAATTGTAACTGCGAACCCATCATTCTCCATCATCCGCATGTGCTATGTGTAATACCCGGTATCTGTTGGCACATTCATCTTGTACCAAAAACCCTGGTTATATTAATGATTATTAAACCCTCATTGCATACTTGTGCAAAGCTCTATGTATTGTATTGTCATTATATTTTATTATTACTTTTATTTTTATATTACCTACACTGTATTTAAAGCTGTCCTGGTCTGTTACGCAGTTAATTTTTATTTTTTATTTTTATTTTTTGCACTTGCATCGAGCGGATCAGTGTCGCCTGTTACATTTCACACTGATATACTTTGTTTGCAGTGTGTATGCAAAATAAACAAGAACCTTGAACCTTGAACCTCATGCGTTGCACGAAGGATATCACCGATGGGTGTGGTGGATAGACTGTGCAGAAGCAGCACAGACTTATTTTGCTTTCACACAGAATACGTCGTTGTTAATTCAGGCCATTGATGCTCCGCACAAGTGAGGTGGTATTTATTTTTTTGTTTGGTGCTGGAGGTGTGGCAGCTGGTGAGGCGGGTGGAGGAGATGCAGCAGGTAGGTCCGTGTTGCAGGCTTAGGTTTTGAGATGCGAATGGCTTTCTGAAGGAAATCCAGCCCCAACGTCATGTTACTGAAAATGCCTTTTCAGCTGACGGATTGTGATTGAGCCTCTGAACGCGGTGAGGAGCAACACTTATCACAGTGGTCGCCGCAAGAGTGCAGTGCATTAGTCAATCTTTCATAGTGAATTGGCCTTGGCGTAGCCAGAAGAGTTGATCATTGACTGACAGCTCGCGAGTTGTCTGGCCAAAAACCTCCTTGAAGTGGGATACAAAAGCAGTGAGTAGGAATCTGCTGCATTCCTCTGCCTCACCGGATGGGCCGTGCAATTGGCAAATGGCTTGTACAAGCTCAGCAAATGGGTCCGGGTTCCGATCACCCCTTGTCTCTCGGTGTTGCATTGCATGTTAGGGGTCTGGTCTTCTGTCCACAAACAGAAGGAGACAACACGGGTAAACCACAGTAATGTCGACCTTTATTTTAAAGCCTTCGGACGAGGAGTGAGTGATGATCACAGGTGAGACAAATATTTTAGATTAAAACTTACCATTGACAGAAACAGTCGACTCTCGTGCCTTTTCTTTTGCATTTAAATCTTTATTACAAGCAATCCCACGGGTCTTTAAGAACTTTGTTTTTCTACCACCACAAATGCATCTATAATGTTGCCTTGGTTGCCTTGTTTATCTAAAAGTGCCATTTTCCTTGTTTTAAACCTAGCCAGAAAGCCACTTGTTGACTGTGAAAGACAGTAGACTTTAATTATATCTATTTATTGTGAAATTACTACATTTCCGTGTCAATCCATGTTCATTTTTACTGCAAACATTGCGCTGTCACTTTAATTCAGCACGTGCAGCACAGCAAAAATAGTTGATCGCTGCACTGCTGCAAACACACCGCTCTTGGGCCCTCATTTATCAACAGTGCGTACGCACAGGTGTGTGCATAATGAGTGCATAAGAATACTTTCACACAATGTGTGGGATCTACCAAATTGTACTTAAATGTAGGAATGTGTATAAATATCAGCACAACTCTGAGCATGCTTACACAGAAAATCTAGTGGTAGAATGGTAATACTACAAAAAGAAAGTGCCGCTGCGTGTTTCCTGTGTCCTTTAATTGCAAATATTCACTTAATAACTTCATAGTTGAAGTTACACATTTGCATAATTGGTGTGAAAAGCTATAAAAGACAGTTGGTTCTTCACGAAGAACAGTCTTTATTCGTCCAAACAAAGACTCACGTAGGGCAGGCAGGAACACACACCGTAGCACAGGGAATAGGCTGGAGGCAGAGACAGGGGATCCTCCAGCCACAATGCCGATGGAGACTGGCAGACCCACAGAAACTACAAAGGGAGGAAGGGAGTGGGACTTAGGGGTGGACAAAGGAGTGGACTTGGGATGGAAACGGGATTGCAAAGGGCTGGCAGGAAGGCAGGCAGACAATCCTAAAGGAGTGTCGGGCTGAGGACGGACAACCAGGAGGAGGACGACAGACAGAGTCCAGGGTGGTGATGATGGAGGGAGGAGACAGGAGGGTCTTGGAGCAGGCGGAGCCAGGTGGGACCCAGGCCGCAGCCATGATGGCGGCCCACGGTGGAGCCGACGGAGGGAGGAGCCATGGAGGAGGAAGGGCTGACGACTCCAGGGGGCCGTCCAACAGCGGCGGAGCTGGTGGCGGAGGAGCCCGAGGCGGAGATGGAGAGCCGATGAGCCAGGGTGACGAGGAGGATCCGGAGGGCCGAGGTGGAACAGATGGCTCAGGCAACCAATGCAGAGGCGGGGATGTGGAAGGCCGTGGTGGAGCCAGAGCGACAGAGGACCGAGGAGGAGCCGAAGGGAAGGAGGAGCCTGACGAAGCCGGAGGGATGGAGGGATGAGGCGCAGCTGGAGGAGTGGAGTCCCGAGGCGACGGATGGTCGACGACAGACCAAGGCGGATCTGGAGGGACGAGGGAGCCCGGCGGAGCAAGTGGGAATTTGTGAGCCTCCGGGCTTTCAGGGCTGGTGTGCGCTGCCCACACACACACACACCAAATTGCGACTCCCAGCATGGGGAGCACGACTGACAAGGAAACGACAGGGCTGAACTCGGGAACTGAGTCTCTCTCTGAGCAGGACGCAGAAACAGGAGCCCTCTCTGGGCTGGACGTGGGGACCGGAGCCCTCTCTGGGTTAAACTCAGGAACGGGAGATCTCTCTAGGCTGGACGTGGGGACAGGAGTGACAGAGGGCTCCGACGAAGGAGGGAGGAGAGGGGGCAGGTCAGCTTACAAGTCTAAAAGGTCTCCCTCCGCTTTCCATTCACCCAGATCCATTAATAGCTCACCCTCAGCCATGGTGCAGTGGGCGGAGCTCCTCTCCGCGCTCTCGCTGTCCATGGCTCTTTCCCTCGTGGCGGGCATGGTTGTGGTTGCCGGCTCTCGCACCTGGTCTGATGTTACACGCAGCTCTGGCTTTGCGGCGATCCTCAGCTCTGTCGCTCCTAGATGTGATGGCTCGTTGGTTGTGGCAGGCTCCGTCATCGGTGGGCTGGGCTCTGGGTCTGCTGTGCTCTGGATTGGGGATAGATGCTCTCCAGAAACCGGATGATAGCCTTCCTCCAGCTCAGTCCGGTGGTGTCTGGGAGGTCGAGGGGGTTCATGGGGAAACACGGGAAAACAGAAAACAAAACACTGTCAAAACGCGGAAACAAAAACGGAGGGGAAAACACGCAACTAATTTCCTTTTCTTTGTTCGGTCCAGTGTTCTGTCACGCTGTCTACTGTGTAGGAGTGAAGGAGTGCGGAGATGTAGGAGAATTCACGAAGAACAGTCTTTATTCGTCCAAACAAAGTCTCGCGTAGGGCAGGCAGGAACACGCACGTAGCACAGGGAATAGACATTTAACACCGGACCAAGGAATCATAGGGCAAACACACTATAAGTACTCAACTAAACGAGGGTAATTAACTAGACACAGGTGAATACAATGACTAATCAAACAAGAGGAAAAACTAGGTCAATGAAGTACATGGGGAGAAAAACACACACAGACAGTCCAGGGGTGTGACAGTGCTGTGCAGAGAACACATTTTCAAAGACTACACTGATCTGTTTAGTGAGAGCACAAAATGGCTTCTCAGTTGGTATCGCTTTTTTTGCCATGATTTTGGTGAGGACATATACATATATGTGATTTATAAATGGAGGTGTTGTCGCCATATATGGTTCATTAGGAGGTGTTTCTGAATGCAAATGAACATGAACGAGCATGGTGCTTAAGAACATGTGGGATTTATCAACAATGATTACTTACTGGTGTGCGTAAGAACCACGTGCGCACATTTAATACATTTAGATTTTATTGTACTTACACACATTCTAAATTTCATTTGTAGGACAAAATATATAAACTTTTCTACGCACTGTTGATAAATGAGGGCCCTGGAACACACTGCCGGACAGCAACTGCATGCAGTGTGAATGCTCTAATCCGTTAACATGGGTGTGGGAAAAAAAATATGCACTGCATACGCACTGCAGATGGAGTATGTGTGAAACAATCGTGTGTCTGATTCTTTATCCTCTTCATTCTGATTTAACACTTCTATCCAGTCCAGCGACTGCCACTCAACCACAAGACTTCAGTGAAAGCATGTATCCTGGTTTTAGGTAAAATGTAGGACTTTTTTGTTGTTGTTTAATTTTAAGTGCTGCAATGCACATCACACATCACTCAAACACATGATAAATAATAACCTAATGATGTTCTTTGTACCATAATACAGCAAACAAATAATCCATTTTGTAATTTATAGCTATTAACTTGTCTAACTTGTGTAATAACCTGGCATTTTAATCTTACAGCCATGACTTTAAACTTTCTGAAGGCCCCAACACATTAAGATTAAATCTGAGAAAGAAGTTTGAGTGTTTGTATGAAGGAATATCAAAGCATGTAAGCCCAACACTCCTGAATGAGATCTACACAGAGCTCTACATCACAGAGAGTGAGAGTGGAGAGATCAGTAATGAGCATGAGGTCAGGCAGATTGAGACACAATCCAGGAGAGAGGACACAGCCATCAAATGCAGTGACATCTTTACACCTTTACCTGGACAAGACAAAGCCATCAGAACTGTGCTGACAAAGGGAGTCGCTGGCATTGGAAAAACAGTCTCTGTGCAGAAGTTCATCCTGGACTGGGCTGATGGGAAAGAGAATCAGGACGTCCAGCTCATATTTCCACTGCCTTTCAGAGAAATCAATCTGATGAAGGACAAAACACTCAGTCTTTCAGATCTTCTTCATGCGTTTTTCCCTGAAACTAAAGAACTGGAAATATCCAGTGATGAATATAAAGTGTTGTTCATCTTTGATGGTCTGGATGAGTGTCGTCTGTCTCTGGATTTTCAGAGCGCTGTGAGGTTGTGTGATGTAAGTGAATCAGCCTCAGTGGACGTGCTTCTGATGAACCTCATTGTGGGGAATCTGCTTCCCTCTGCTCTCATCTGGATCACCTCCAGACCAGCAGCAGCTGATCTCATCCCCTCTGAGTGTGTCCAGCGAGTGACAGAAGTACGAGGCTTCAATGAGCCACAGAAGGAGGAATACTTCAGGAAGAGAATCAGTGATCAGAGTCTGGCCGACAGGATCATCTCACATCTGAAGTCATCAAGGAGCCTCTACATCATGTGCCACATCCCAGTGTTCTGCTGGATCTCAGCCGCTGTTTTAGAGAAGATGTTGAGTCGAGCACAGAGTGGAGAGATTCCCAAGACTCTCACTCAAATGTACACACACTTCCTGATCCTTCAGACCAACATCAAACATGAGAAGGATTTTGAGAAGAAGGTGACAGATGAAGACATGATCCTCAAACTGGGGAAAGTGGCTTTCCAGCAGCTTGTAAAAGGAAACCTGATCTTCTATGAGGAAGACCTGAGAGAGTGTGGCATTGATGTGACAGAAGCATCAGTGTACTCAGGATTGTGCACTCAGATCTTCAGAGAGGAGCTGTGCTCGTATCAGGGGAAAGTCTTCAGCTTTGTTCATCTGAGCGTTCAGGAACATCTAGCAGCTCTATATGCGCACCTCTCCTGTACAAACAATAACATCAGTGTGTTTGACCAGATTACCAAACAAACTAACATTTCTGATCTCCATCAGAGAGCTGTGGATGAGGCTCTAGGCAGTAAAAATGGGCATCTGGACCTTTTCCTTCGTTTCCTTCTGGGTCTGTCAGTGGAGACTAATCAGAATCTCTTACAAGAACTAATGACACCTACAGGAAACGTCTCTTACAACAATGAGAAAACAGTTCACTATATTAAAGAAAAGATCAGTAAGAATCCCTCTCCAGATAAATACATCAATCTGTTTCACTGTCTGAATGAACTGGGTGATCTTTCACTAACGAACGAAGCTGAACCTCATATGAGCCGTGGAGGATTACGCCATGTGAAACTCTCTTCATCTCAGTGGTCAGCTTTAGTTTTTGTGTTGTTGAGCTCAGAGCAGACAATGCAGGAGTTTAGGCTGAGGAGCTTAATTGGAGCAGAACATGATAGGTAAGTAAACGAACACAGAGAACAATCATTAGTGTAAAACTTTATGAACAAAAAGAAACAAAGAGATGAGAGGTTTTTAAATTGTGGGACAATTTTTTGGGGCGGGGATATTGTGCGTAATTTGCAGTTGCTTCTCAAGCAGAAGGTTGCGTCCAAGTAAGGCTATCTTGGCTGCCATGTCATCATGTGCCGCAGAAGGCCGTATGAATTTGAAGGAACCTTTGAAAGCAGCCTTTCTCTTCGCATCCTTAATGTAGCTTTTCTAATGTTCCTTTTTGTCCTTCAATCACCCTCAATCCTTTGCACACTTTTTCCAATTCACAAAAAAGAACTGATGGAAAATGAGTTGGCACTGAGCTTATCTGAGTTCATTATGAAATGTAAGACAAAAATAATGTTTTTGAAGTTGAAGGCATACATGTTTTATTTAGTTTTGGGTGTGAATTAATCACTTAACACTGAACTGCCATTAATGTAAGCCACTGGAAGACCACAGACGCTTTTCATTCACTGTATTACTTTAAGAAAAAGCCATTTAATATAAAGATTTTTGGTTGTACTTTATTTTACAGTACGTGCACTTAAAGTGTACTTACCTAAGAAAGTACTGGTTAAAATAAAGTAACTACATGGGTTAGGTTTAGGGGGCAGGTTCTGGGTTAATACCTACAGTAGTTATTACCCAGTTAGTAATAGTATGTACATGGGAAACAGGACTGTAAAATAAAGTGCTATCAGATTTTTAATACAAAGTTGTTTTTTTTCAAAATTAAGTTTTAATAGTATTTCTGTGCCATGACCGTGGGAGCAGGAACACGTGTGAGTAGCCATGTGTGCTTACTAGAGTGTCTCATTCTAGTGTTTAATGCTGGGGAGGTTTCAGGCCTACAAGCCTCAGAAGGACTGGACTAGGAAAGAGGCAACCTCACTAGGATGCAGCCCTCCGTTTGAGAAGCACCCAATATCAATATGCGGGAGATTCTCTGAGCTTCCGGGAGGGGGGGGTAATCTGATTATGGGAGTGAAATTGCTAAATTATTGTTCTGCCACATCTGAAATTGCCATGGTTGACATTATGATAACCATGTACTGAAAAAAAAAAAATTTGAGCTAACTTAAAAAAATAAATTAAAAATAAGGCAACCTCTCACAATTAACTTTTTAAGTTAACTCATCTAATCCACTTCAGTTAAAGTCAACTTAAATACTTTTGTTCATCTAATGAGTAACAAGAAGTATTTTGAACTTACAGTAAAGCGTCTTTTCAAGGCAACTAAAGAATGTTGAGTATTTAGCCATGCGAGCAGCTATAATTCTTGTTTGGAGATTAAACATAAATAAATAAATAAAAGATTGTTGCTACTTGCATTGATAAACATTCTTTAGTTCAGAAGTTCAAAAGACCATCTGGTACTCATTAGGTGAACAAAAGTATTTAAGTTGATTTTAACTGTAGCTAATTGTTTGAGTTAACTTAAAATTTGAATCCAATAGGTTATCCTACCTACCTATTTATTTATTGATTTATTGAGTTACCTCAACTTTTTTAAGGATGGAAAAAATCTGATATGTCTAAATAAAAAACACATTTTCACATGTTGCTTTTAAAGCAATGTTTATTTAATTGAAATATATTTGAGGGCATTTAAGGAATGTATTAAATATTATTATTAATATTATTAGCTTTATTAGCATTAATCATTTTCTTATTTATTTTTATTTTCAAATAGTGACGCATTTGTCAGCCAGAAAGCACAAAATACAGCAGATGAAGTTCTTCAGAAACTGCTGCCTGTGGTTACAGCAACTACATCAGTTGAGTAAGTAACACTGACAACAGTCATCACTGTTAAAACCTTATAACATTTCATACTTAAGTTATATAATAATGGCTTAAAAAATGTATGAGTTTCACACTTACACACTTTTCACTTAAACCCTCTCCCTATCTGACCTGCTAGGCTTCTGATCTAAAAGCATTGTTGGAAATGTGTTTCTTTTCATTTTTAGAAACTGAGACATGATTAAAATTACTTTCTGTGTAATGTTTTAGCTCATGTTTTAGCTGGGGTAAATACAGTGCCTTGCGAAAGTATTCATACCCCTTCATTTTTTCTCATTTTTTTATGTTGCTTCCTTATGTTAAACTGCTTTAAATTACTTTTTCCCCCACATCATTCTACACTCCATACACCATAATGGCAAAGTTAAAAGTTAAAACAGGTGTTTAACATCTTTGCAAATTTATAAAAAAAAAACTAAAAAAAAACTTAAATGATTCGATTGCATAAGTATTTAAACCCTTATCTGGGACAGTTGAAATTTAGCTCAGGAGTATTCATATTGCTTGTAGATGTTACTACACCTCAAGTGCAGTTAACCTGTGGCAAATTCATCTTAAAGGCAAAATGCCAAAAATAAAATAAAAAATGTCTTAACAGCTCAAAATACTTATCAGAGCAAAATCAACTGCATGTAGAGCTCAGAAACAGGATTGTTTGTTTGTGTTATTTATAGAGCACAATTAAAACAATGCAAGGTTGACCAATGTGCTGTACAATCAAGTCAAGTCAAGTCACCTTTATTTATATAGCGCTTTTAACAATACAAATTGTGTCAAAGCAACTGCACAATATCAAAATAGGAAAATAGTGTGTCAATGATGTAAAATGACAAGATTAAACACTCAATTTTCAGTTAAAGGCATTTCATTATTGAATTCAGTGATGGCATCGTACAGCTCAGTTCAGTTCAAAAAGTTTCTGTTCAATCAAGTCGACGATATCGCTGGAAATGAAGTGTCCCCAACTAAGCAAGCCAGAGGCGACAGCGGCAAGGAACCACAACTCCATTGGTGACAGAACGGAGAAAAAAACCTTGGGAGAAACCAGGCTCAGTCGGGGGGCCAGTTCTCCTTTGGCCAGACGAACTAGCAGTTTGTTCTGCTGCAGCAAAGTCAGATTGTGCAGAGGACTCATCTGGTTCCTGTGGTCTTGTCCTGATGGCTGTCTAGGTGACGGGGTCCTCACTGGGGATCTGTCTCTGGTATCTGTCTTAATGTATGTAACCCTCATTTTCTGAAGGAGGGACCAGAAACGTTACGTCCTGTCATCACTATTGCTGTACCACCACTGAACGGCCAGGACACACCGGGCCAATGGGCATTGACTCGTTTTGATAGGGCTCTCAGGCAAGATCCCAATTCATCAATCATTCTGACATAAGGTCTCTGTTCCATCCTTTAGAGAATGAGGGTTACATACTTAACAGAGACGTTATACAGTGTTCTGCCTTGGTTTCTCCTAGGCTTTTGAAAGTTACTGTTAAGACAACCCATTACAGATGTGGCCATAAAAAATGCGCATCACAGGGAAAGGGATCCCATGACCTGCCGCGGCAAGACGTGGCCCGTAGTGAAGTTCTCTGGCACATGAAGTACATTACCAGTAGGGGGCAGTCGTGTTTTATTCTCAGTTATAGCGTGTCAATAATATGCAACAAATGTGTTACACGCCTCTGTCAGGCACCTATTGACAGCAAGCGACAGAGCTCATAAATATGAGAACCACATTTTTTACGTAGCCTAGCCTATATTGTTTATGTACAGCTGAAAGAAATAAAATATTAATGATTCAGTTATTAATGTTTTGCTTGTCACGTTTGAACATTATTGTTGTGCTTATATTGTGTTATTAAGTTTATATGATTATTTAATTTTTAGTCTGGTGAACAATAATATTTTGTGTGTGCCTGTGTGAGGCGGCGGCTCAACCACTGGATTTTTTTCCTTCCAAGAGAGTAAACTGTTGCTCTGGAATTTATGGTCATTCAGATAAAAGCAAGACATAATTCATAAATTACCAAAGATATTCAGATTTTGTAAAATAACAAAAAGAAAATGAATGTATCTGTTTCCTTTCCTAGATATTTGGAGCGCGCCACAATGAACTGAAACTCTGTTTTCTTTCATGTTTTAATCTGTAATATTTAAATGAAATATATTTTGTATATAGGCCTAAACATTATTTTTTATTTATTATGTTTTCTCTGTTCACAGAAGTGCGAGTGTGCACATCACAGTGTGAAAATACCATCAGCAAGTGAAACACTGAAACATGACAATACAAACAACAATAAAATTAGAAAGAGACTTTCTAGAGCGCTCCTAATAGAGACCGTCCAGGTTTCGTGATCCTGGTTCACGCGCCTCAATCCATGCAGGGCTTTTCAGAAAGTCAGCGCGCGCCATTAGTGTATTTCAGAGTGACAGTACGAGATTAATACACAATGTTTTTGCTCAAAACTTATTCTACTGTGACCTAATGCAGATATTGTATTTAATAAACTGAATTATGAGACGGAACGCAGAAGTTTACCGTCACTGTAATGTGGGAATTATGACCACGCAAAGACTGATGAATTGGCAGAGGATTGTTGTTGTGAAAGGTAGTAAATAGTTACTCTTTCATACAGAGAGTGTCTGATGGCTGATGAGTGTTTCAAACTTACAAAGCAGGTTTAGGCAAAGTGTCTGTTTCAGGAAAAGCCTTGTTTGGTTTGGTTTTTGCAATTGGTGTGCAACGGCATGTACAAAATTATATGTACTATAATATGCACTGTTGCTTCATTTTTGTTTTGTTTTATGAGAGACGCATCGCGTCTGTGAGAGAGACAAAGAGACTGCCCTAAAAAGACGCGTCTCTGCAATTTATGCGAGTCGTCTTTGTACTATTTTAATTTTGCACTCTTTTATTTTTGTACTATTTTAGCTAATTGTACGCGGCAACGCTGCAGTTCTTTTGCAATACAAATGTAAAAAATATATTGCAGTAATAAGAATGTTTTTTTCTCGAGTTTAATGCGTCAACAACCCTGCATGACCATAGAAAACAGTGATTAATAGAAACTGATAAATTTATATTTTGTTTTGAATTAAGAATGCTAAAAGTGCGTAATTTAGAAATGATTATATTAACCATAGGTAGCTATAGGCTACAGACTGTGCGCGCAACATCGCCTAGACAGCATTCCAATGAAGTTTATCATGAATAAATGTTAAAAGATTATGTAGAACATAAAATAAAATATACAAGACTAACATTTTTATCCTATACAAGAAAACATTTTTATCCATCCCACAGTCCTGTAAATCCATTAACAGATCGTCTTTTTTTCCATAATATTTGATGATGATGATGATGATGATGATTATTGGTTATTTTTATATTCGTTGTTAGCCTGTGCATTTTATTTATTTCCCCTACATTTAAATCTCTTTGCTTAACGTTCCATATATTACTTAATGTTTTGTAAATACTGTAAATGTCCAACATGCCAGTAAAGCTTTGATTAGGCTTTATTTCTGGTGCTTACAGGAATTTTACTGGAAGTTCACTTTAAAGGAAATTTAACATATGGCTATAATATTTCATTCTGTTTTGGCTCGTAATTAATAGGCCTAGGCCATATAAACAGCGGGTTTTCGTTTCATTCGCATTCACATTTGTTTTAAAATGAGATAAAATGAAATATTCCAAATAAAATATTAATATAGCCTATATCCATTTCGAATAAATTTCAAAGTTTCTAGGATCATGTTTGTTTACGTATTAAACTCGTGGCCATGAGAAAACTAGGTCGTTCCCTCAAACATAAGAAGTCGTGGGGTGGCCACGAGAAAACGATGTCGTTACCTCGACAAAATTAACTCATGACCATGACATATTATCACGTTCCCACGAGTTAATGTTGTGGCCACAACTACCAAACATGTCCCCTCCCAGTCACCGTAGAAGTCTGTACATTCATACAACGCAAACGTCATAAGCATGTAAACTGTTATTTGTTTAATGTCTGGAATTTACCCAGTTTATTAAAAAGTTGCATAGGCTATATATACAGTGCTAGCGCAATAAATTGTTTACAAAGGACATTAAATAATGATCCGCTTTACACTCATGCAGTCATGTGTAAATACATTTTTCAGTGTCCGTATTACCATGTCAAACATTTGTGCCTAATATTATTTTATTTATATTTTATTGTGAATGTTTTCTCACAATCACAACATTACATGAAGTAAATAATTTATCAGACACTGATAACTGTTAATTCTATTTTTAAAATGAAACGTACTGTAATAATCTATAAGCATATTTAACAATCAGTCGAAGACAAATAATTGCAAAGTGTTTACGAGCAATTTGGTCTGGCCTGTAGATCCAGTATGTTGTTCCATGCGGCATCTGGTGGATGTTTTGTGAAGCACAACACATTTATTTAAATTCTAAAAAACCTGCTCATGGGATTCAGCGGAATTCCATGGGAGGAATTGCGGCATGCCGTGGGAAAAAACACGCATTCTTGATGGCCACATCTGTATTTTCTAAAAAAAAAACAACAACAACAACAACAAAATTGACTCAAGATACTTATCCACATGATAAGGTTTTGAATGTTCCAAAAAACAAATTTTCGATCAAAAGCGAAGTTAAAGTCTTTTGAATTTGCACGGCAGAAAATCCCACACTTATTGTTGCCACTCAAATGACACTTAAAATGTGTGGCAGGGAAATATTCTGAAAATTATAAATGCACATATTTCAGTATGTGTGTATATATATATATATATATATATATATATGTATATAAAAATCAGGAATGGTTGTTGAATAAAAAAATAACCGAAAAATGTTTGTAAGATTGAATCAGGATATCAATATATTTAATTTATTCACCATGCATATGATGGAGATTAAAAGCAAAGTAAAAGTTAAAAAAAAAACACCACCATGTTATAATTGCGAATAAATTAAATATTGATCAGTATAACACACTAGTAGCCTTCTAGATGATTTCATGCCCCGAGGTAGCCCTCACTCACAAAAAGGTTGATTTGGATTTATTATACTTTTGGGAAATTTACTGAGTTGTGTCATTGTTCTCTACAGGTTGAGTAATTGTGGTGTCACAGATAGAGGTTGTGCTGCTCTGGCTTCAGCTCTGAAATCAAACCCCTCACACCTGAGAAAACTGAATCTGTCTGAGAATAACCTAGGAGACTCAGGAGTGAAGCAGCTCTCTGCTGTACTGGAGAATCCTCATTGTAAACTGGAGAATTTGAGGTAAGATTATCTCTCATAGTAACATGATCTGGTTCTCGGAGAGACATATTTATAAATAGTTTATAGGCAAACCAGAAGTAAACTAATGAAATAAAAATAATACACAAAGAACCAAGTACTAACGATAAATATGATGATGAAAAGAATAGGTGCAGAAAGATGAGCAAAATGAAGAATATTAATATCTGATAACTGAAATCTCATTTAATTGACATTTATATTGATCAAATGCATCTTTTCTCAGTGGCTATGTTTACATGCATCCAAATAATATATTTGTAATCGGATTGACGGCTCAATTGGACTGAAAAGCCTTCATGTAAACACCTTAATCAATCTGATTGAGCTCGATCTGAATGAAATTTCAATCAGATTGAAAGGGGTGCTTTATTCCTTTTTTTTTTTGCATGATAAATATAAGCAGCACGGCTCAGAGGTTTATATGCTCATTGTCACTAAATTATGACCAGATAGGGATACATATTAAGTCAGCTCTTTAAAACAAATAAAGAAACAGTGTAGGAGAATAGCTTGTCCTGCTCCACTTCATAGATGCTGAATGAAAAGAGATTTATAATGACATTTATATTCAACAGGAACAGCTCATTCCACGAGTCATACGCTATTTCTATGTCATTGCACACGCGCAGTCCTTTCAGTCCGATCAAGTGTTTACATGCACTCTCAATCATATTAGAAAAGGAATAAACCAAGCCTTTCAATCTGATGAAAATTTAATTCAGATCGAGCTCAGTCGGATCGATTAAGGTGTCAATCTGATTACTAACAGATTATTTGGTTGCTTGTAAACGTTGCCAATGTTAATCAGTCTAGGGTTGGGAGAGGGAGTAAAATGTAAAAATTAAACCAAAAGAAGAAACATAAATGGAAAACATGGAGGATTCCCTTCAGTCCTCTGCCCCAGAAATGTAAAGCAACCACAAATAAAAATAGTTTATTTTTAATTATACAAAGAATATGGAAGCAATCAATGTCTTCAGAAGAAGGCCTGGCCAAAACAACAAACAAAAAGAGTTACTAATTGCTAAGAGGGGAACTAAATGTCCTATATGTTAAAGAAAATATCTAAACAACATATAGGCTTCCCTCTACTCCCTTACTAACAAAAACAGGGATAAACATTTAGTATTTCAAAATAAAATGGCACCCTCACCCTACAGCAAAACAAAAATAATTATCATGACAAATACCGTAACAATAGTCAAAAAATATTACTATACCTGAATGAGAACACTAAAGCACCGTTTAATCACCAGAGCACATATATCCACAAAGTGTGCACACCAATTGTAATTCAGTAGGACAACATGCAAGTTTTCACACTCAACAGCTTTATACAAGTCTGGTGCTGGGGAGAAGTGAACCTCTCTGAAGCAGTCTTCTTACTGCCTTCTTATTAGCTGTGTCCCAATTCAGAGACAGCATTCTTCGAAGGACTTAGACCGTATAGGCCACGCCTTCAAAGGCTGTGAAGGTCAGACTGAGGCTTGTTAAATGGTATGATCTAGCTGACGAAGAATTGCACTTGTCACTAGCAACAGTGACAGCTGCTGTTGATGAGCAGCAGTAACGTTTGTACTGGACTTTTAAAAAAAGTTACATTCAACTATCTGAATACAAAACTGGATTCACAACCTGTCTGAATTTTTTCACCATGGTCCATTTATGTACATAATAAAAAGTGTAAACTATTTATTAAATTTATTCTTAGTAAGATATGTCAACATTTAAACCAGTGGTTCTCAACACCAGTCCTCGGGACTTGTTTAACACACCTGATTCAGATCATCAGCTCATTAGTAGAAAGCTCCATGAAATGAACAGATAAGAGAGACATACAAAATGTGCAGAGCAGTGGGTTCTGAGGACTGGAATTGAGAACTAATTATTTAAACCACTTTAAATTGTTTTTGTACGAAAGACACAATTTGAAGCCACATTTGAAGGAGGCTTCGAATTGGGACAGCCTTTGTTGCGCCAGTATGATGCATTCGGTCTTCAAATGCAGCTTTCGAAGGACGCAGAGTTGGGACACAGCTAAAGTGGTTGCTCTTTGAAGCACACTAGCATCAGATGCAAAAAGCACATGGCAAAAACACACCCACAAAGGGTAAAATACACACCCCAAAACATACATGCATATTATGTTTATTAGTAAACTTTAAGATATATGGCTACTGAGAGAATGAAGAGTGTGTCAATGTTTTCTACAGGTTGTGGAAGTGTGGTGTCAGAGATGAAGGTTGTGCTACTCTGGCTTCAGCTCTGAGATTAAACCCCTCACACCTGAGAAAACTGGATCTGTCTGAAAATAATCTAGGAGACTCAGGATTGAAGCCGTTGTCTGCTGTACTGGAGGATCCTCACTGTAAACTGGAGAATTTGAAGTAAGATCATCTCTGATAGTCACGTGATCTGGTGTTCAGAGAGAAATATTTTTAAATAGTTTATAGTCAAACCAAAGGTAAACTAATGAAATAAAAATAGTACACAAAGAAACAAGCAGTAATGATAAATATGATGAAAAAATAGGTGCAGAAACATGAGCAAAATTAAGAATATTAATTTCTGATATCTGAAGAGGAATCTCATTTAATTCACATTTATATTGATCAAATTCATATTTTCTCAGTGTCTGTTTCCATCTATAACACTGTTAGTGCAAACATGATTAGATGAATATCAGCTACATTATATCATACAGAGATGCTTTATTAGTAATCTTTAAAACATATAGGCTACAGAGAGACTAAAGAGTGTGTCATTGTTCTCTACAGGTTGAGTATTTGTGGTGTCAGAGATGGAGGTTGTGCTGCTCTGGCTTCAGCTCTGAGATCCAACCCCTTTCACCTGAGAGAACTGGATCTGTCTGTGAATGAACTTGGAGATTCAGGAGTGAAGCAGCTCTCTTCTGTACTGGAGAAACCTCAATGTAAACTGGAGAATTTGAGGTAAGATCATCTCTCTTGATAGTCACATGATTTGGTGCTCAGAGAGACATGTTTTTTAAATAGCTTATAGTGAGAACAATCAGAGTGGTTGGGATTGTATTTAACCCTCTGGGGTCTGGAGGTGTTTTTGGCCCTGGGGAAGTTTTGACATGCTCTGACATTTATGCTTTGTTCAGTTTCTTATAAACATATTAATGTTAAAGTCTGATTACACTGTATTCAGCGCGAACTGTGCTACAATAATATGTGAGCAGCATATACTGTATGTACAGGTTTGTAAAATAAGGTTTAAATATCGTTGTTAAAATATCATCGCTTCTCTCCCCCATAATGTAAAGAAGCGAGTTTACCTGATATGCGGAGTCTTTATCTGCAAGGCCCGATGCTACTCTGAATCGTTCAAAGTGACCCATCCACTGTGGCCATAAACTGGGCTCATCGAAATCACCTCCCGGAGGAGTCAGTGACTATATCTGATCCATATTTATACTGTGTTCACTCACTCGTGATTCTGGGCGCACTGCTCCGTGCGCTAGTTCTCAAGCTAGTTCTCAATCACCTTCGTGCTGATTTTTTTCCCCTAGCAGTCCGTATCCAGCATGACTCTTTTTCACTTCATTTTTCTTTGCAGGTCATTGACACCATGTAACAGATTGTTATATCTCAAATGTTCGTAAAAGTATGCAATGAAACACATACCTAGTTTGGCACATGGCTATAAAGGATAACAGAGCAATTAAAAAGGCAAATATTCAACAACAAACAACTCTGATTAACATGGAAAAGATACATTTTATTTTATGTCCTGGCATCATGTCGTGTATAGTTAGGACATGGTGTAAGGAGGGCTTCTGCAACATCTCCAAACTGATTCATCAGACTCCTCCTGAATGAATGAATGATACTAATCAAAAACTGATCCATGTCAACAAATATCAAGAGATACATTTTACATACATTTTGTATTGTGATGAACTGTACACAGTTTTCAAAAAAATTAAATTCTGTCATAAGTTACTCACTCTGTTGTTCCATACACTTAAGACTTTCGTTTATCTTTAAAATGCAGATGAAGATATTTTTATCCTCAAACCTGAGTTTTCTGTCCCTCCTTGAAATTCCAAGCAACAAAAACTCTAAAGATCCTAAAAGGTTATAAAAGTAATTTAATCCAAGTCTTGTGAGGTGATATGCTTGTTTTATTTATGAAATTCAATTAAAATAATTAATATTCTTTGCTTTCTTTGTGTCTTTTTAGCTGCAACAAAGTGGCAGCTAGCCGTTAAGGTTTAAAAGATGCGCATGCGCAGTTTGCGCGCAACTCCGAGTTCTCCAGCCAAACACAGTACTTAATTATTTAAGTACTGTGTTTGGCTTCTTGTGGTATTGAGGGTGGAGAGAGCGCTGTACATTCACCCCGCCCCCACATACAATTCCTGCCCGAGAATCGAACTCGCAACCTTTGGATTATGAGTCCGACTCTCTAAGCATTAGGCCACGACTTCCCATAATGTCTGACATTCTTGAAGTTAAGTTCATTGAGCAGGAGCTAGTGATGAAAATCTCAATATTCATATTGAGCAAAAGGGTTTCTGAAGCAAAACCATTTGAGCAAGTGAACTGAAGTTTAAAAGAAAAATAAACTTAAAGTGTAAATGGATGCAGCATATAATAGTATACACAGTATATATTATAGGCTACAATAAACACATTTAAAATATATTAACAAATGTAATATTGGACAACACTCCAGTTAAAACTGAATCCTTTATTTTACATATGCTTTAGTATATTAGTCAAAGCATAGAAATAAATGTTTTTCTTTAAAGCACTACTAAATTATTTAAAATGCACATTTAATTTAAGTAGACATCATTATTAGATATCATTACAAAGTACATTTTTAAAAAGTGCAATTAAGTTAAGAAAGAGTCATGAAAGTGTATTCTTTTAAGTATATTTAAGTGGCCTTTAATTTTGTAGTAATAGGCTATTATATTATCTGTAAGTACACTTTAAAAAAAAATTTAAAGTAACTTAAAAAAAACATCCACATGTTTGTACATATACTTTATCATATATGTCTCCAGCAAACAACTGAATTACAAATATGTGCATATATCTTCACATATATTAACTAGAGCCTGACCGATATGAGTTTTTTGGGGGCCGATACCAATATTAGGGAGTAAAAAAGTCAGATATCGATATATCGGCCGATATTCTTTGTGTATATTATAGTACAGTACCAGTCAAAAGTTTGGACACACTTCCTTTCGTGTGTCCAAACTTTTGACTGGTACTGTATATAGAATACAGTATATACATAAACAGAATATATATAGTGCCGTGAAAAGGTTTTTGCTGCACATAAAAGATTCAGATCATCAAACAATTTTTTATATTACACAAAGATAATGTAAGTAAATACAAACGCAGTTTTTAAATGATGATTTCATTTATTAAGGGAAAAAAGCTGTCCAAACCTACCTGGCCCTACGTGAAAAATTAATTGCCCCCTCCTGTTAAGTGGACTCTGTTGGCTCCCGGAGTGGAGTGGGCTCTGGAGTGGGCTCTGTCGGCTCCCGGAGTAGAGCGGGCTCTGTCGGCTCCCGGAGTGGAGCGGGTTCTGGAGAGGGCTCTGTCGGCTCCCGGAGTGGAGCGGGCTCTGGAGTGGGCTCTGTCAGCTCCCGGAGTGGAGCGGGCTCTGGAGTGGGCTCTGTCGGCTCCCGGAGTGGAGCGGGCTCTGGAGTGGGCTCTGTCGGCTCCCGGAGTGGAGCGGGCTCTCTGGGCTCCCAGACTGGAGCTGGCTCATGAGTGGACTCTGTGTAACAATGGGCAGTGAAATAGGCCAGCTATGTGGTGACCTCTGAGACCACCGGAGTCAGGTCCTCCAGGACCACCAGGCTTGAGACCACCAGAGTCGGGTCCTCCAGGGCCACCGGGCTTGAGACCACTAGAGTCGGGTCCTCCAGGACCACCGGGCTTGAGACCACCAGAGTCGGGTCCTCCAGGACCACCGGACCGTAGACCACCGGAGAAATGCCAGCTGCTCTGGCTGAGATCAACGGTGGATCCGCCAAACTGGAAGCCAGTCTCGAAAGCCTTGGGCCCACCCCCACCCGGTTAAGAGGTTCCGGACTGGCAGCCATTTTGTGACGAGGCTCTGAACTGGTTGGCCATCTTGTGAAAAGGCACCACATGAGACGGCACCTCTTGTTGCAGAGCTGACTGCCTCCCACTGAGGACGAGGGATAATTAAACAAGTCCTTCAGAGCAGAGTCATTGTAGCCCAGCCCCTCCGCAGCACTCCTAAACTCCAGGGAAAACTCCCTCAGGTCAGTTCCCCGTTGATGGAGGGAGCTTAAAGCTTCAACCTGGAGTATGCGTTGGTAGAGGGGGCTGCTGACGTTAGAGGTTGGGAGTGGATGGTGTGGATGGTGTGAGCCCATTCTCCGCTGAGTCCTCATTTGGGCTGTTTCGTTCTGTCACGGCGAGTGGAAGAAGCGAGGACTCAAGGTGCAGGAAGAATTGGTATTTTATTAACAAAATAAAACAAAATAACAACAAAAACTACCCCGAGGGGCAAAAACAAGCAGGCAGGCCAGGACAGTGCACAGCACAGCAAGGCAAGGTGAACATTCCATACACGCAGCAAATACTGACTGACAAAAACAGCGAAACAGCACAGGACTGCAGACACCAGGAGAATAAATAGGGAGACAAACGAGGAGGGTAACGAGGGAGACACAGGTGGAGTAACTGAAAAAATAATGAGATAACAAGAAGAGCGGGGTCAGACAATAGACAGGAGAGCACATGGCACCAACAACACAACAAGCCATGTGCTCAAACAAACACACACCCAACCAGGGCACACCAGCAGGACCGTGACAATATGTTCTCTGCAAAATTGAGCAAAAACATAATATTGTGTTTAAAATATATCACAATATCAACTTCTTATTTACTGAACTGTTGTATAAAATCAGTCAAATACTGCTCTCCTTGCTCGTGTGATATCATATGATATAAATATGAGACAAAAACTTATACAGGAGCATTTTTGCACCAATATCTTGAATTTTATGGCATAACTGCATTTATGGAGTTGTTGCCCTGCATCATATTTGTCAACAGTCAACTGTATGAAATGTAAGATGATGTACAGGTCTGGGGGTGGGGCCAGTGCATTAACTACGTTAAAATATTTTAATAACGTTATTTTTTCATAACTAATTAAGTTAACGCGTTATATTGGCAGCCCTAAAATAAAAAATGAATACATACATAAATCAGTGAGCATGTTGATATGAGGAGCAACTATATTATTACATTAGCAATCACTAATATTGCCCACTCATGACAAAAAGAAAAAACAACATGATTTTGTAGTCATCGATGCACACATCCTTTGTATGTATTATCATACAGTACAAAAACATCATTTTATATCTGAGAAACTAAATTATTATTGTTAAGCAGGTTATAAACGTCTACATTTGAGCAGATGTCCTGGCCAAATTGCCGCCACTGGCCCTTGTCAATAATGGCCTCCTAATAATCCCCATCCACTTGATTGGCTCCATCACTCTCTCTCCTCTCCACCTGTAGCTGGTGTGTGGTGAGCGCACTGGCACCGTTGTACTGTGGCTGCCGTCACATCATCCAAGTGGATGCTGCACACTGGTGGTGGTTGTGGAGAGACCCCCCCCCCACATGATTGTAAAGCGCTTTGGGTGTACAGCAATACACAAAGCGCTATATAAATGCATCATTCATTCATTCATTCATTCATTCATTCAGATATTTGCAAACAAGAGTATTTCACAGGAAACAGTGGTCTAAGCATTCTTAGACTCTAACATTCATCATGTTACAGTGCAAACACTTATGCCTGTCTTACTTCATATAAGCTTACTTTTATATTGTATTATTTTATAGTATATAGAGTATAAAAACATCCTCTCATCGTACAACATTTAGAGGTGATGAAAGGTTGCCTATCATATTTCAAAATGTTGCACTCGATTTCACACATTTTAGTCTGGAATTATAGTTAGGGGAATGTCCAACTAGTAAATTGTGTAGTTTATGCCACAATAACACTAATATAAGTAAGATAAATTACTTGCTCATCAGAAATGGTCTCCTCCACTGGATCAAGCCATGGGTTGCATCATATTCTTCCTCTGAGGTAAATACGAGGCTTATTCCTCACAATGCGTCTTGAAAAATAAATGAAAAGTATCCTAGAAGAATTTGATGATCTTCACGAATTGTTTACGGAGGTGATGTGGGTGTTTACAGGTTCGCCTGTCTCATGTGGATGATTATTATTGCCGGTGCCTTTGCCGCCCAGGAGGTAAAATCTATAGGCTCAATTATTGCCAAATTTTACTAGAAAAACAAGACATCAAGAATTAAATTGACTACTCTAAAGAAACCAAAACCACAAGGTGGACTGGAAGCACCACATTGCTACCACTACTTTCTGGCCAATCAGATTCAAAATATACAAATGGATTCATCCTAACCCATCAGAAAATATATGGTTAGATGTTAAACAACAATTTGTAAAGATATTCATTTTTAAGACTTACCCTTTTTCAGTCAGACAATCAGAAAACGTTCCTGTTTTAAAACATATAGGCTACAGAGAGACTAAAGGGTGTGTCATTGTTTTCTACAGGTTGAGTAAGTGTGGTGTCACAGATGAAGGTTGTGCTGCTCTGGCTTCAGCTCTGAGATCAAACCCCTCGCACCTGAGAAAACTGGATCTAAATGGGAATAAACTAGGAGACTCAAAAGTGAAGCTGCTCTTTGCTGTACTAGAAAATCCTCATTGTAACCTGGAGGGACTGTGGTAAGACCATACATTGCTCTCACATGAAACTGAGTCACTGTGAATTTTGCCATTTTAATGATTCATAAAGTAACATCAAAAAGAAAATTCAGGAAAAACTATTATTTCATTCATTGCAAGCAAAACTATTTTAACAACGTGATCAAATTATCATTTGTAAATTTAATATCACGTCTGCTCATGATGTAAGAGAAGTAATATTTTTTCCGTTTACTTTCTTGAGTTGATGTGAGTGTTCTGTAAATGATTGAACACATGAGCTGCTCCTCATTAAGGTGATACTGCAGTACTGATAGTCACTGAAAAACACTTTTAATCATGATCAATATTTAACAGTCTTTTACAAACTCAGTCTCCGCACAGTCATGATTAATCATTTTAGGAGAAAACTGGATTTTCCCAGGTTTAAAATCTATAATGTGTATAACACATGGCGTGAAACACTATAGTACAGCGATGACAAAGTGTCATAATTATTAATGAGACTGCGTGTTCTTATCCAGTGAGAAGACATTTATCTTTATTATTTAGAGAGGCATTAAATCATAGGTTGCAAGTGTTTGTGTCCACGGTGTAAGTTTGAGGGCGTTGCATGGCTTTCCCCATGATGCTGTCAGGGCTAGACTCTTGGGTGGTTGGTTAGCCATTAACTACTGACACAAATTGTTTGTGTGTAGCAACCATTTTTCTAATGAGAGCTACAAGAATCTTCTGTGTCACTGTGCAACTTTATTGTCAGTGTCATGAAGTTCTGACTTTTGTCACAAAAAGTTTTTATTTCCTTGCCGTTTTCCCTATCATATGTTTTAGCAATCATCATAAGTCATATACCATTTAAAAGCTTAAAATCTCAAAATTCATCCTGTGAAAACCATTTTGAAATCGGACATTGCTTTACCATAGAAATGGTACTTCAAAATGTTTTAGCGGTCTCTTCCCCCGTAGCGGGGGTGTCATATTACAAAATGTATTACGGTCTTTTAGAATCAAAACGTTTTATAATCTTGACAAAATACATATCGTTGGAAAGGTCGTTGGAATTTTGTTATAGATGTAATATTGAGAGAGAAATTGATAGATTTGTGACAGAAATGCATAAAAAAATCAATGGAGTTTGGATGCACCCGGTGGCTGTTTGTGGTATAACGCCTAAACAAAATTGCAAATGAACCTCAATTTTTTTTATCAACTTCAAATTTGGAACACAACTTATGTACACACATGGCTTTAATTTTATAGCAATTTTGGATTTTTAACTATTTTTTAAAATATTTATTTTATATAAAATAAAATAAAAATAGTATAATACATTTTTTTTACAGAAAATTTTAACTTCTATAACTTTTTAATACTTTAATTTTATTAAATGATTTCACTTCTGTAATAATCTGCAAATTGTCTTCTTTAAAAAGAGACCAGCCTTAGGTCTGTATTCAAAAGCATTCATGAATTATAATAATTTAAGTTTGCATAGTGCATTTTCTCGTGAATTTTCAAAAATGGGGATGACAGTTAAGGGGTTAAATAATAATTATTTAATTAATTTTCCAATATATGCATTTATAGTGTATGTAAACTTTTAAATTGAAAAGAAAAACAAAAACTGATGATATTTACTGTAATGTATTTCATAGGAATTTAACTTCACCAGCCATAAAAATACTACAACTTACCCTTGTTTAATGCAAGCCGGCATTGGTCACTGACAGATGACAGATGCTCATGCCCGTTTTCTCCCCTCCTTCTCACAGCCATCCACACCCATTTAAATTGATTTTGCAGAATGACTGTGAGGTATACTTGAGCTGAAAGATAACCCATTCTGTTATTTTTATGTGAACGGTAACACTTTATAATAACGTTCAGTTGCAAGTCATTTATAAGTGATTAGTTAATGATGAACTAATCATTTACAAAACATTCAAAAACGATTAATAAGTGATATGCTAACAATTTGTGTATGTTTTGTTAATTCATTTACAAGTGATTATTTAATGATGAACTAATCATTTTCAAAACATGACTATGCATTCATAAATTATTAATAAGTGATATGTTAATATTTATATCTATGTTTTGTAGATTAAGTTATAAATAATTTACAAGTGATTAGATGATGGTTAACTAATCATTTACAAAACATGACTATACGTTCACAAATGATTAAGTAATATGCTAATGGTTTACAAATCTGTCGTAAGTTATCTTTAAAAAATAGCATATCATGAAATAATCAAACAGATCCTTAGTAATTGGTTAATAAGTTACTAGTTAATATATTATTAATCACTTTAAAATCATTGAAATGTCAACATTGTACTATTATCTCACTGCGTTAAAAATACTCCATGTGTGTCAGAGAAGACATCTGTCTGCACCCTCACTAGTCAGCCTTTACATTGCAGTGCACACTACAGAGTATTCAAAACCTGTTGTGTAAACACATTAATCAATTATTTACAAAGTTTCTGCATCCCCTATTCTAAAGTGTAAAATATTCATCACTTGTAAATGTGTTACACATTATTTGTAGATTTTTCTTACCTATTACAAATTATCTGTAAATGTATACAAGGCATTTACAACACTTTCTGCATCCCCTATTCTAAAGTGTAAACTATTCATCAGTTGTAAATGTTTTACTCATCATTCGTTGATCTTTCCCCCAGTGTGTATACACACACAACCTGTAACCGGCAAGTTTGTAAAACATTTACAACTGATGAGTAGTTTACACTTTAGATTAGGAGATGCAGAAAGCTTTGTAAATGATTTATTCATGCGTTTACACAACAGGTTTTGAATAAATTGTAGTGTGCACTGCAACGTAAAGGCTGACTAGTGAGGGTGTAGACAAATGTCTTCTCTGACACACATGGAGTATTTTTAACGCAGTGAGATAATGGTACAATATTGACATTTGAATGATTTTTAAGTGATTAATAATATATTAACTAGTAACTTATATAATCATTTGTGAACATAAAGTCATGTTTTGGAAATTATTAGTTAATCATTATCTAATCACTTGTAAATGATTTATAACTTAATCTACAAAACATAGATAAAAATATTAACATATCACTTATTAATCATTTATGAACACAGTTATATTTTGTAAATGATTAGATCATCATTAACTAATCACTTATAAATTACTTACAACAGAACGCTATTATAAAGTGTTACTCAGGTGGGTTATAAATACATTTTGCGCTCAGTGACACAAGTCAAGTCAAGTCAAGTCAAGTCACCTTTATTTATATAGCGCTTTTAACAATACAGATTGTGTCAAAGCACTTAACAGTATCAAGTTGGAGGATAGAGTGTCAGTAATGTATAATAATAAGATTAAACACTCAATTTTCAGTTAAAGGCATTTCATTATTGAATTCAGAGATGTCATTGTCTAGCTCAGTATAGTTTAAATAGTATCTGTGAAATCCAATTGACGATAATCGCTAGAAATTAAGTATCCCCAGCTGAGCAAGCCAGAGGCGACAGCGGCAAGGAACCAAAACTCCCTCTGAGACAGAATGGAGAAAAAAAAACCTTGGGAGAAACCAGGCTCAGTCGGGGGGCCAGTTCTCCTCTGGCCAGGATATTATTGTTTATTTATTGTTTTAATTAAGACTTTAAATGTTTTATATTTCTATTTTAATATTGTTGCAATTTCTAACAATAATAGTATTATGTAGTTAGGTATTTTATTATATTTTCAGTTATTTGTTTTATTTTTAGTTTTATTGTATTTTAAGTCGAGGTCTTCACTGGGATTATGTCCCCGGGGCTCATCCAGGGGTCCGGCCTCCGCCGACAATCTGGGCCGCAGACATCATCTCCCGGCGCCAATCCACCATCTAATCCAGACACGGACTGAGAAACAGAATAAGAAAGAAACAGACTAATATTAGCGTAGATGTCAATATTTTTATGATGTAACAAGTACATCATGTGTTATGGGGAGTGTTCCCGGTTCCGGTTGATCTAATTAATGCAGCCTAACAATCCTTTAACGGATTTGAATAATAGAAGTGTATTAGTGTGTTATGTGTACGCCAGGTTAAAGAGATGGGTCTTTAATCTAGATTTAAACTGACAGAGTGTGTCTGCCTCCCGAACAGTGTTTGGTAGATTGTTCCAGAGTTTGGGAGCTAAATAGGAAAAAGATCTGCCGCCCGCAGTTGATTTTGATATTCTAGGTATTATCAAATGGCCAGAGTTTTGAGAACGCAGCGGACGTGAAGGACTATAATGCGATAAGAGCTCGCTCAAGTACTGAGGAGCTAAACCATTCAGGGCTTTATAAGTAATTAACAAGATTTTAAAATCTATACGATGTTTAGTAGGGAGCCAGTGCAGTGTTGACAGAACCGGGCTAATGTGCTCATACTTCCTGGTTCTAGTAAGAACTCTAGCTGCTGCATTTTGAACCATCTGTAATTTGTTTATTATGCGTGCAGAACAACCACCCAATAAAGCATTACAATAATCTAACCTTGAGGTCATAAACGCATGAATTAATATTTCTGCATTTGACATTGAGAGCATAGGTCTCAGTTTAGATATATTTTTAAGATGAAAAAATGCAGTTCTACAAATGCTAGAAACGTGGCTGTCAAAGGAGAGATTACTATTAAATAGCACACCTAGGTTCCTGACTGATGACGAAGAATTTACAGAGCAGCCATCAAGTGTTAGACAATGTTCTAGGTTATTACTTGTGGGGGTTTTAGGTCCAATAAGTAACACCTCTGTTTTTTCAGAATTTAGCAGTAAGAAATTACTCGTCATCCAGTTTTTTATATCGACTATGCATTCCATAAGTTTCTCAATTTGGTGTGTTTCACCGGGCCGTGAAGAAATATAGAGCTGAGTATCATCAGCATAACAGTGAAAGCTAACCCCGTTTTTCCTAATGATATTTCCCAAGGGTAACATGTAAAGCGTGAAAAGTAACGGCCCTAGTACTGAGCCTTGAGGAACTCCATACTGCACTTGTGATCGATATGATACCTCTTCATTCACTGCTACGAATTGATGGCGGTCAGATAAGTACGATTTGAACCATGCTAATGCACTTCCACTAATGCCAACAAAGTTTTCTAGTCTATTCAAAAGAATGTTGTGATCGATAGTGTCAAACGCAGCGCTAAGATCCAGTAGAACTAATAGAGAGATACAACCACGATCAGATGATAAGAGTAGGTCATTTGTAACTCTAATGAGAGCAGTCTCAGTACTATGATACGGTCTAAATCCTGACTGGAAATCCTCACAGATATCATTTTTCTCTAAGAAGGAATATAATTGTGAGGATACAATCTTCTCTAATATCTTTGACAGAAAAGGGAGATTCGAGATCGGTCTGTAATTAAATAGATCTTTGGGGTCAAGTTGTGGTTTTTTAATGAGAGGCTTAATAACAGCCAATTTAAAGTTTTTGGGGACATATCCTAATGACAATGACGAATTAATAATAGCCAAAAGAGGATCTATGACTTCTGGAAGCACCTCTTTTAGTAGTTTAGATGGAATAGGGTCTAACATACATGTTGTCGGTTTAGATGAATTAACAAGTTTATACAATTCTTCCTCTCCTATAGTAGAGAATGACTGGAATTGTTCCTCAGGGGATCTATAGTACACTATTTGATGTGATAATATAGCTGACGGCTGCATGGTTACAATTTGATCTCTAATAGTATCAATCTTGGAAGTAAAGTAGTTCATAAAATCATTACTGCTGTGCTGTTGGGAAATGTCAACACCTGTTGATGCTTTATTTTTTGTTAATTTTGCCACTGTATTGAATAAATACCTGGGGTTATGTTTGTTTTGTTCTAAAAGAGACTAAAAGTAATCAGATCTAGCAGTTTTTAAAGCTTTTCTGTAGGATAGGGTACTTTCCCGCCAGGCTAAACGAAATACCTCTAGTTGTGTTTTCCTCCAGCTGCGCTCCATTTTCCGGGCTGCTCTCTTTAGAGTGCGAGTGTGCTCATTATACCACGGTGTTGGACTCTTTTCCTTAATCTTCCTTAAGCGTAAAGGAGCAATTGTATCTAAAGTGCTAGAAAAGAGAGAGTTCATAGTTTCTGTTACATCATCAAGTTGTTCTGAGCTGTTGGATATGCTGAGGAATTGAGATAAATCAGGAAGATTACTTACAAAGCAGTCTTTTGTGGTAGAAGTGATCGTTCTACCATATTTATAAGAAGGAGTTGAATTTACAGCTTTAACTATATGGAGTTTACACAAGACTAGATAATGATCTGATATATCATCGCTTTGCTGCAGAATTTCAACACCACTAACATCAATTCCATGTGACAGTATTAAATCTAGAGTATGATTTCGACTATGAGTAGGTCCTGAAACGTGTTGTCTAACCCCAATAGAGTTCAGAATGTCTATGAATGCTGATCCTAATGCATCTTTTTCATTATCAACATGGATATTAAAATCGCCAACAATTAAGACTTTATCTGCAGCCAGCACTAACTCTGATAGAAAATCAGCAAATTCTTTAATAAAGTCTGTATGGTGCCCTGGTGGCCTGTATACAGTAGCCAGTACAAACGTCACGGGGGATTTATCATTAATACTTTTTTCTCTAGATAAGAGAACCAACAGACCAAGATCCATCTAACATGGTGATTTGAGCATATGTTACTGGTTTCTCTTTGATAACAAAATCTCTGTTGATCTGAGGGTGTGAAGAGTGTCATTGTTCTCTACAGGTTGTTGGATTGTGGTGTAGCAGATGAAGGTTGTGCTGCTCTGGCTTCAGCTCTGAGATCAAACTCCTCACACCTGAGAAAATTGCATCTGTCATATAATAATCTTGGAGACACAGGATTAAAGTGGCTCTCTGCTGGACTGGAGAATCCTCACTGTAAACTGGAGGAATTGAGGTAAGATCATCTCTACTATAAAAACTCAGAGTGATTAAGGATTCACATGTAGATAGTGCATACAATACAGTATCTCCTTTGGCGTTCAGCGACAGATTCCTGCTTTTCCTGGGGAAGTCGTGGCCTAATGGTTAGAGAGTCGGACTCGTAACCCAAAAGTTGCGAGTTCGAGTCTCGGGTCTGGCATGAATTGTAGGAGGCGGGGAGTGAATGTACAGCACTCTCTCCATCTTCAATACCACGACTGAGGTGCCCTTGAGCAAGGCACAGAACCCCCAATGGCTGCCCACTGCTCCGGGTGTGTGTTCACGGTGTGTGTGTGTGTGTTCACTACTGTGTGTGCACTTTGGATGGGCTAAATGCAGAGCACAATTCCGAGTATGGGTCACCATACTTAGCCGTATGTCACGTCACTTTCACTTTCACTTCACTGCTTGAACCGTCAGATCTTGTCAGCAGTTGAAGGCAGGGGTGAGGGGTCTATCCAAAAAGGACAATTTAGATCTTAATATATTACTATCGTCCAAAAGAAAGTAAAACTAACAGTTAAATAAACCAAACAAACTGCAAACCAGATGGCAGACGCAGGTTACTGTAAAGAGTTTTTGTTGTAATGTTGCAAATGTTTGGTGTAAATCAACATACTTTGGGGCTGGGGCTACCTATGGTCAGAGCAGGCAATTGCCTAGGGCTTTGTGGCTGGGCCTCCATAACCGTACAATCCAAGATGGGCAGCAAAATACTAGCCTCTTTGTTCATTGCATATAGTTGAACTGTCACTCTCCTGCAATTAAACCAATTAATGTTGCCATTTCAAAGTGGGTCCCACCTTCTGAATGTTCACCGAAAATAACATATCCTTCAGGTGCTGAAGCAAAAGGCTAAATAGGCACGCACAGGAGTATTCCTCCCAGGGATGCCACTATGGTTTCTAGGCCCCCCTGGATAGATAATTCAGTGGTTTATTACGAGTTTTAAAAAGCAGATGCCGCTAGCATGCCCAGACATAGCACTTTGAATTTGTGTTTAAAATCAATGACATCATGTTGGGTGCTAATTTTAGTAGCAAGATAGCTACTAAAATATAAACACAAAAGTTTGTTTTAAAATCGAAAAATCAAAAATGTACCTCAAAAGTACCTCAGATGTGTGTATCTTCTAAATTCTGCTGATAATTACATTACTGCTTTAACATAACACTTAGGATGTATTCACACCAGGAAAGTCCACTAGTTCACTTGCTTTGGTTCGGACCAAATACAATGTTGATTGTTTTTCTTTGCTGCGGTTTACTTTCACACTGCCCTTTTTGCAAGTTAACCTGAAACTGTAAACAAAACCACGTGTGCTTCAGGTCATCCATTCATTGGTTCATCCATTCAACTGTACCAGAGTTCGTTTGGAAGCAGACCGAGACCACCTCTTCAGATGCGTCTCAGTACGGTTGTTTGGTCTGCACCCGAGTGCGATTGCTGTATTCACACCTGCCCAAAAGATCCGCACCAAAGGGGGAAACAAACTTGAGTTCGATTCAGTTGAACCAAACAAGACAGGTGTGAATACACCCTTAATTAATTAATTAAAATTAATTTCAATTAACTAAGAATAAAACTTTTTTGGTAATGACAGTTTCTTTCACTTCGACTTGATTTCTGTATATAGTGCATATTTAAAGTAGCAGTGCAATACATGATATCATATTGTTAATAAGACAATAAATGGAAGGAGGAAAACTTGAACATACCCAGCTAGGGAGGGGGGAGGGGGTGATAAAAGCTCTGATGTTCATTTACTGAAGTGGTATTCAGGAACTGTGAATAAATTACTGCATAACAACAACAACGATAATAATAAAATAATAATATTAAAGTTTGATTAATATGTACATATGTAAATAATATACACATTTTAAAATGAAATGTATAAATACAAAGGTTAGGTGTTGTGGGGGGCCTCCAACATGAATTTTGCCTAGGGCCTCCAAATGTCTAGAACCAGCCCTGACTTCCATTAGCCAGTTTTTCACTGTCGGGCCAGTGCGAGCCAGTGCTTCAAATGGGCCAGGCGGGGCTTATAGCCTCGGACCTGTAGCACCGAGCCCAAAATCAAGATGCGTTTCCACCATCTGGCTGTCACATGCTGGTGTGCTAAACAAAACGCACGACGAAGGAGTATAATCAAAAGAGTTCTTTTAATAATCCACATAGGCAAAAGGCACAACCAAACACAAATCCAAAACGGTAGCAGGCAAAGGAACAGGGGAGAACACAGACTTTAAATACTGAACACAATCAAGGAGAAACAGAAAAAGGTGTGGAGCTAATTAACTAATAACCATGGAAACAAACAAGGCAGGATGATGGAGACATAGAAAACTAAATCAAAACAGATCATAACCATGACAGTTCGCCCCCCTCCCGGAACGGTGCATCCACGAGCCGATAAACATTGTCCAACAGAAGAGGGAGGGTGGTGGTTCAGGAGGCGGGCGTGGGGCAGGTGAGGGGCAGGCAATGGGAAAGGGGCAGAAACAAAAAGAGTCCATAAAATAAGTCCATGGGGGAGTGGAGGGTGGGAGGAGGCAGGGAGGAGCCCGGAACAGGAGGAGCCAGGTGGAAATCCAGAGGCCAACCAGGATGGCGGCCCACGGTGGAGTCGACGGTGGGAGGAGCCATGGTGGAGATGGGACCGTCGACACCAGGGGGCCAACTGACGGAGACTGAGCCGGCGGATGAGGAGCCCAGGATGGAGCCGAGCAGACGGAAAGCCAGGGTGACATCGAGGATCCGGAGGGCCTAGGTGGAGCCAGCGGCTCAGGCAACTGAGGCGGAGGCGGGGATCTGGAATGCTGCGGCAGAGCCGGAGTGACAGAAGACGAAGGTGGAGCCGGAGTGAGGGAGGAGCCCGACGGAGCCAGAGGGACAGAGGGATGAGGCGGAGCTGGAAGAGTGGAGTCCTGAGGAGTAGGCAGGGGACGACTGACCAAGGCGGAGCCGGAGGGACGAGGGAGCCCGGTGGAGCTGGTGGGAGGATGGGCCACGGTGGAGACGAGGGAGCCAGGAGCCGAGGTGGAGCAGATGGTTCGAAGGACCGAGATGGAGTCCAGGGCTAGGAGGCTGGAGGTGGAGACGGGGGATCCTCACGCCTGGGCAGAACTGGAGGCTGGAAGTCCCGAGGCGGCAGATCAGAGCGCCCACCTAGCGCAGACTGAGGGTGAGCTGAGGGGCTGACAGGCACCAGCGGGGCTTGGGCTGAAGAACTGACTGGTTTAAGAGGAGGCGGGAGAGGGAGGCTGGGAGGGAACACAGGAGGACAGGAGCTGGGCGGAACCAGTGGAGAAGCAGGAGATTCAGGACTGGACAGAACCAGCGGAGACGCAGGAGATTCAGGAGCACTGGGTAATACCTCCCAAAACCAGTCTATAAGGTCCATTACAAAGATGTCAATTAGTTCCTCAATATGGTTCCCAGAAACCAGATGCAGCTCACCCTCAGTCACGGGAGTGTGGGCAGAGCTTCCCTCCAAGCCCTCGATCACCACCAAAACTCCCTCGGGGACGGACGATTTTGCCAGCTCACACACTTGGTCAGACGATCCTATCGGCTCAGTCGTGGCGGGCTCAGGCTCTCCGTCTGCAGTGGGCTCAGGCAGTAACTCCGTGCAGCAGAATGATGGCTGACTGGTCTCTGGTTCTTGAGTGGGGCTAGAGATGTCTTCCACGGCGGGGCAGATGGAGAAATACAGTCCATTTCTCTCCAGCACCCACTCCACGAAAGTGGCGAAATCCTCCTCGGGACCGTTCGCTGGCAGGCGTGCCTTACACCGCTCGCTCAGGCTGGTGATGTAGAATACGCAGAGGTCTGGGAAGCGTGTAAGGCATGCCAGATCTAAAAATCCCTGGTATGGTCCTCCAGCGAATGGTCCTGTTGCTCCAGGCACAGGAGTTGGACGGCTGGGATATCCATTCCGGGAGAGGGGAAAAACAAAACAACAACAAAAAAAGAAAAATGCCGCTAATATTACTCACTTTGAGGGTCTGCTATTCTGTCACATGCTGGTGTGCTAAACAAAGCGCACAACGAAGGAGTATAATCAAAAGAGTTATTTTAATAATCCACATAGGCAAAAGGCACAACCAAATACAAATACAAAACGATAGCAGACAAAGGAACAGGGGAGAACATCAGCTTTAAATACTGAACACAATCAAGGAGAAACAGAAACAGGTGTGGAGCTAATTAACTAATAACCATGGAAACAATCTAGGCAGGATGACGGAGACATAGAAAACTAAATCAAAACAGATCATAATCGTGACACTGGCCAGAAGCACCACTGCGCTTCACTAAAACCCACCCTTTACACGCCTCTCTGGAACAACGTCTTTGTTTTTATGTATGCATTTATTCATTCCAAAGAAGGCATTTGAGTGGCTCCCACCTAGAGGATGGCGATGCAGGGTTTGACCATGACTGACCTGGCTCTGAACCATTATCATTGACCTTAGTTACCTAAACATCACATGGGAAGAAGCCAAAGATCTGGCCCATGATCGCATTCCATGGAGAGCTCTCGTTGCCCAATGTGTTTCTTAGTGTGGATGGGGAAGATGAATAATTTATTTATTCGTTTATTTTTTTAATTACACCATTGTATACAAAAGGAACAATTACACTAAATGTCTACCAGTTTGAAATAACTTCCTTTTGTGAAGTGATGTGGCTTCTTATCACAGAATGAGGCAGAAATTATATTATTTTGTAGCCCCTAATTAACCCATTAACAATATTTGATTTTTAACTATAACGATAATCATCAATACCGGTGTCACGAATCCTGTCCGTGGTCTTCCGTCTGCTTAACACCAGAGGTCGCCTTCCTATTATGTTGACTCTCACACTACACAGACTGTTGCACATCACCCTGGACTACATTTCCCATGCTCCATTGCACCGATTACGCACTCACCTGCAGCCAATCACACACACTTTAAATACGAGGCCCTAACCACCGTTCAGGGCCGAATATTGTTTAGCGTCTATCACTGTGTTAGTGATAGCTACATCACAGAGCCAGTTCCCAGTCCTAGTTCTCATGTCTAGTCTAGTCTTGTTATAACCTGATTGCCTGTTACCTGATCTTTTGTCTGTTGTGGATTTTCACTTTGTCTTGCCATTTCGGACTATGTTTGCACCTTGCCTGGACTATTGCTTGTTTGTGGATTACCCGTTTGCCTCGCCCTCTGGATTACATTCGCCGTCGTTTGACCCACACCTGTCTCTGGATTACTCTCTCGTTTTACCTGTGCTATTCTCTGCTGTTGTTGTCGACCCTTGCCTGTTTTTGACCACGTCTGTTAATAAAAGCTTTGCATATGGATCCGCCTACTTCCTCAGTTCTCTCTGTAACAGAATACTCGGCCGCACAAGGATCCAGCAGCTTTTCATGAGGACATTGGCCAGGTACGGAAACTGTAAGACTGTTATTAGCCCTCGAGCAGGGCACGCGATCGCTTGAGTGCTATATTTAAGAGTATCTGAACATTGCTTATTATTCTGACCTGCCGGACTGTTTTGATAGACTTTGTCTGTGAGGGCATTAATCAACTGACAAAGTCTAAGCTTATTCGCGAGGGTCCGCGTTCATTGTTAATTAAGTTTTTGGACTATGCTTTGTTGACTGTTGGTTCCGCGTTCATTGTGGGTGTCGCAGAGGAATGTGACACCACGTCCGCTTGTGTAATGGCGGCCACAGAGCGTGCTCACAAAATGGCAGCGACAACAAAGTACTGTAGTGATACTACTGTCGTTCCTGATCCTAAGCATGTCGCGGTTGTTATTTCGAACTCCATTCACACCGCGGCTGCCGCATCAGAGCCTGTGTATGTCTCGTATGATCTGCCAGAGCCTCGCCATGTCTCGTCCGATCTGCCAGAGCCTCGCCATGTCTTGTCCGTTCTTCCAGAGCCTCGTCACGTCACAGCTGATCATCCAGAGTCTCGTCGTGTTTCAGCTGATCTTCCAGAGACTCGTCACATGACAGCTGATCGTCCAAGAGTCTCGTCACATCACAGTTGATCTTCCAGAGTCTCATCATGTCACGTCTGTCATCCCAGAACCACATTCTGTCATGGTTGTGTTGCCACAACCCTCCACAGTCCTGTCAGTACAACCGGTCATCAAGCGCCAGAGACTGGTATCCAGTATAAGGGATGCACCGTTGGTGTCAGCCCGTGCAGCTGGTATCCCTAAACCAGCGCCCTCAAACCCTTCTGTCCCAGAAGTAATCCCCATGCCTACGGCATTTCCTATATGGGGGATTGCTTTATGGTGTGTTTGGGCTACATACACTACCACCGAAACTCCAGAGCCAGCGACGTCCGCGGAAGGATCTCCGGAGGTGTCAGCTGAGGCTGCAGAACCTCCAGAGATGGCGGCTGAAGCTACAGAATTTCCAGAGATGGAGGTGCCTGCTCCAGATTCTCCAGAGGTGGTGGCTGAGGCTGTAGAACATCCAGAGATGGCGGTGCCCGCTCCAGATCCTCCAGAGGTGGCAGCTGAGGCTGCAGAACCTCCAGAGGCGGTGCGTTCCGCTTCAGCTCTGGTCCCGGTAGTGGCGCCCACTTATGAACTCCCTTCATAAGTGGTCTGTTTTGGCCCTGCGTTTGGCAGAGGTGTAAAGTCCAGGGGTCAGAACGTGAAAGTCCTGCCATATGTCTATTCCACCCATGAACTCCACCCATGAACTAGATGATGTTCTAGGCTTTCCTGTAGCTCAAATGGTAGAGCATGGTGCTAGCAACGCCAAGATCATGTGTTCGATTCCCAGGGAAAGCAAGAGCTGATAAAATGTAAAACTGTAACTTGAATGCAATGTAAGTCGCTTTGGATAAAAGCGTCTGCTAAATGCATAAATGTAAATGTAAATGTAACTCAGCCAGCTGATTTCACCAGAGGAGGAACAAAGTCATTCCTTTCAAGTCACAAGCAAGTCTCAAGTCAAATCCCAAGTCATCAAAGAGTTAAAGTTAATGAGATAATAAAGTGACTAATTAAATTATGATTGTGCATTAGTGATGAACACCTGCTGTTATTGAGAATTACAGAGGATCAGATGTTGATGTTTTATTGGTTAAAATGATGCCACCATCATGGAGACCAGTGTTTGCTTTAGTTGGGCCTTTGACCCTTGACTTCTCTGTTAGATCTCTCTCTGTAGCAATGCATGTGGTGTTGTAAAGTAGAGAGGTCAGTGAGCAGCTATTAGCTGTTTTATATGATGAGATATTCATCAGGTGCTGGCCTGATTACATCCAAAATAACTTTTTTTTTTTATATGTTTAAATTTTGAATAATCAACCCTGTAAAACCACAGCAGGCAAGGAAAGTGTTGCTCTAATAGTTATAATGAATGAATTCTAAAGCTACTTTGTGTAATGTATATACATATTTGAGCTCCAGTATTATTTAAACACACAGACATCAAGAATCAGCATATGAATCTCAACAATGGTGACAATCAACAAAATTCTTCATGCTGCAATGCATTCTGGGTAACACCATAGTAAAAACTCCCATCATGCACTGCATCATGAATAATTATTGTCACCACTGTTGAGGATCATATGATAAGTGTCCATGTCTAAAAGCCCAATACTAATACAGTTCTTTTTTTTTTTCAATATTTAAGCATTACAGTGGCATTTAAGATTACATTTGTCGCAGTTCTGTAATAGCTGAATGCCAGTCAATAAACCAAAGAGAGACCACTTCATGGTGTTTATTCAAATGAGTTATAAGCTGAAAGTGTAAGCTAATCTGTTACTTCAAGCTTTTGATTCAGCAATGCACAAACACAACCATTAAAATATCAAAATTAAACTTCTTGCAGATAACAGCTAGTTAACCTAAGCACCCATGCATGTGCAATTGGAGTTAGCTAAGAGATTTTCACTGCATCAGCAACTACACAGCTACTGCGTTTAAATAAAGCAACATGAATCATATTATCAGTGTTTCTTGAGCTTCTCCTGGACTGAAGCACAGGCTCTACTCTTCAGCACAACGGTAACCCACAAAACTAAGACAAACAGAAACTCTTTAAATCCCAACAGAACATTCAACACTAACAGATCTCTCCTATATCATTGTGTGTAAAAACACAAAGAAAGATACTTAATTTCAGCATTTACTCTCCTTTTATTGAGTTCAAATCGCTGTTAGGTTTCACAGTGCATTGCTGCTTTTACTTGATTTTACAGTAAAATACTGGCAGCAGTGTTGCAAGTGTATTACTGTTTTACAGTTTGTTTGCCATAAAATTAATTTACAGTTTATTACTGTTAAAATAAATTTTGTGGGTGTATCTTTTTATCTTACACATTTAACCCTTTCAACCCCACAGGAAAATCCTGTAGTATCCACACTACAAAGAGAAAAAGTAACACTGACGCAGGGTTGTAGTGAGATAATTAAGTGAATATGTATAAGTGATTGTGGAGTATTAGTGATGAACACCTGCTATTAACAAGCAGAATCACTTAAGTAAAGAGGAACAAGAACAGAACACTGAAAAGAGACGAGCAGAAACACAAGAACTACAACTGACTTCCAGCCATTGCACATTATTACACTTATTACTAACCCGTTTGCCTTTATTTCTGTCATATGTCTACAGAAGCTCTTATTGAGAATGAACAGAGGTTCAGATGTTTGTGTTTTATTGAAAATGTTTGGTCTGAATTACCGTTTTGGTGGTCAATGTTTGCTTCAGTTGGGCTCCTGACCCTTGACTTTTTAATATCAGCTATTTTTTGGCTGTTCTAACTGTGTGTTTACAAAGCACATTTATTACAGCAAAAACAGAGAAATCAGTTATAATGAAGTGTTTTTGAAGACATTAAGAAAAGAAAAACTGCATCACTGAGAAACACACAGACATCAAAAATCAGCATATGAATCTCAACAATGATAGCAATAAAAAAAAAAAATAAACTTTTAATATCTCAAAACAGGATACAAAATGTCACAACAAAAATATCAGCAAAACAATACATGCAAATAAAGAAAATAGTAAGACCATTCAGCTGTGTAATTTATTCACACTGCAGTGCATGCTGGGAGTTTCATTTTATGCTGGAACCCAGCATGCATTGCGGCATAAAACTTCTGTCACCATTGTTGAGATTCCTGTGCTGATTGTTCATGTCTGTGGGTGTCTAAGGGATGCAGGAATTCAAAACGTTTTTAAAAATCTTGTAAATGAATAATTAGTGAAACATTGTTCAGTCTCATACAGCAAAATCACAGAGCTACTGACATAAACATAGATAAAACACCATGTAACTAAAGATTAAACATATTAAATGAAATCAGAGATACAGATGAATCCACCATAATTCTGGCGTTATCATAATATAACAATATCATCTGACCTATTTCGTCTTGCCATAAGAAATGTTCTTTTTGAACACAGTTACAGCTGACAGAAAATGTCTAAAGGTAAGCATCAAGGTTCAAGGTCACAACTAAAGCAAACACTGACCTCCATAATGGTAACTACAAACTTTATTCTATATTCCTTTAGGCTGCTTTCTCGAAAATGACTAATATTACCCAGAATGCATTGTTTTCTACAGTATATTACTGTTTTTATAGAAAGTGGTATGTTACTGTCAGAATTTGGCCATTTTTCTACAGTGTAGTTATCAGTTTAGGGCCAATTGAAAATATACCATGTTCATTTGACAGAATGACAAATTACAGAGTTTTGTTTGTTGTCCAATCAAAATACAAATTATAACGAAAGAAGAAAAATAGAAATAGATAGTAAACTAAATAATCCTTCCTGGCATCAAATAAAAATCTAAACATCAGATTTAGAAATGAGGTATTAAGCCAACACTTGCATGCTACCGCCTTCTCTGCTGACTAATTGCTTCTCCTGCAATTAGTAAAAACACATGAAGTTATCAGGTGTAAACAGGCCCAAAGAATGCTTGTAGATATCATTCAGCGTCTGATAGAATTAGGCTGGGAATGAATGTGTATACAGCGCTGTACATTCAAACAACAAATGAAATATTTTTTTTATGGGCTTTTATGCTATTTTAGATAGGACATATACAGTAGAGAGAAACAACAGGAAAGCACTGGGAGGAGAAGGATTGGTAAAGGACCTCGAGATGAGAATCGAACTCGGGTCATCGTGAGTGCAGTTGCACTGAATGTCAACACACTATCCACAAGGCTATTGGCGGTGACTGATGTAGAACTTTAAAGTAAATGCTGCATTGTGATTGGCTAGAAATGAAGGAATGACAAAAAGACCTACAATGAGTCTTCTAATAGAACTATTACATATGCTTCCATCACTCTGGCCCGGTTTACACCTGGTATTAGTATGTGTTTTGGTTGACTGGATCACATGATGATTCTGCCCCTTTAATCTTGAAAGTTAAAGTGGCCTTTTCAGCCAGATCGTGGTGCCCCCCGGAATGCGATTTCTACCGAGGGAACCCACACCATCCCGGAACGCGATTTCTATTGAACGCACCTCTGCCCCCCCATGGAGGTCTGTGCACACCCCTACCATCCATAGACCCTCTCCTCAATGAAATCAGGACAGAAGTGGTTGAAAGTGGACAAAGGAGATGGATTAAAACACCAGGTGTAAATGGGAATGTGTCTTCCTTGTCTACTTGTGATCCGATTGACCAAAACGCATCTTAATACCGGATGTAAACAGGGCCTTTGAGAGTCACATGAGCTAAAGCCCATACTTTATTGGGGGATAAGGGAGGTAATATAGTAAATGTATGCAGAAAAATGTATTTAGTGTGATTCTCACATCAGTGTGTTTGTAGGAGAGCTACAGATGTAATATCAATTATTCTTAATCACTATTATAAATCTGTAGTAGAATTTGATGCCAGTTTCAGTATTTGAATATTGTGTTCAGGGGGCAAAAATAAGAATACTATGATTTCAGAGGAAACTGACTGTATTATCTGTAAATTGATTTTTTTTCTCTTTCACCTTATCATCACACTGTTAGTTTGATAAAACTCCTTGTTTGATCTGAGAGAGTGAAGAGTTGTGTCATTGTTCTCTACAGATTGTATGACTGTGGCATCACAGATGAAGGATGTGCTGCTTTGGCTTCAGCTCTGAGATCAAACCCCTCACACCTGAGATTCCTGAATCTGTCTGGGAATAAACTAGGAGATTCAGGAGTAAAGCTGCTCTCTGATCTGAAGGATGATCCACATTATAAACTGGAGACACTATGGTAACAATAGTTTTTAACACTTTTCATTCTAAGTTCAAATGGCTGTTTTACTCACTAGAAATAAAAGGGAATTGTATCAGGTTCAGTAACACCATGTGTCTGTGAATATTTTGTCTGAGATCCTCAGATAATAGGGGTGGCATGGTACACAGATGTCACGGTTCGGTACGTACCTCGGTTCGGGGGTCACGGTTCGATACGATTTCGGTACAACATGAAAAAAAAGGAAATCTACTATGCTCGGTTTCTTTTCATTTATTTTGAACAGACAGTAGTGCAAATAAAAAAAAATCCATCTAGATGTGAAAATACTACATATTATTACATGTTATATATATAAAATCTGTTTTGTTTTCACAAATAAAAGCAGATCTTTATACAGTGATTATTAATAAGACAATAAGTGTTTAAAGTTGATTCTGCTGGTATAAGGAAACAGTTGAAGTGATCGCATCACACGCCGCACACGCACACACACACACACTCGCGCGCACACACACACACATCAGTTCCAGCATTGCTAACTTGACAGCGAGTTGGTACTTTATCAAAATAAAATACAGTGAGCCAAACATCAGCACAGCCGCCTCTGTGTCACTGTTGACATTCGCTGTTCTTCTGCTGGGGGTTATCAAACAGCGTTGCATTGCTGCAGGTGCCCCCTTCTGGATTGGGGGTGAATTGCCTGTATTCGTTGTGAGGTCTCATGCACCGAACCGAGATGCCTGTACAGTGACGGCTCGGTACGAATACATGTACCATGCCACCCCTATCAGATAATAATTCTTAAATTCAGCTTCAGTTTCTGTATGTCTCTGAATTTTAAACTGTATTATTTAAGTTTAATTTACTCATAGTGTTGTGACTGATTGTGAAAATAATATTAATGTTATTTTAAGCTTTTGTCCTTTAAATGTCTCTATGCGTGTTAGGGCTGCACGATTATGAGAAAAATCATAATGGTCGATTATTCCCTTGAAATTGTAATTGCGATTATTACTTACCATCATCACAATTTACATTGAATGATGTTTATACCATTGTTTGAAACAACCGCATGCCATATTTTTAGATGAAAATAAACAAGCTGAAAACACTCAAATTGAAAAACTTCTATAGTATTAAGCCTCAAATGTGAACTATACTGTATATTGGATTGGTTTCTTCTTTAAATAAAAAAGTAAAAAAATGCATGGTATTATAATGCTATCCTAAACTAAAATCAAAACAATGCAAAAACCCTTAAGATAACTTGTAGAAAGAAAAGAACACATCTTAAGCACACAGAATAACATAAGTGGATTTTGAACGATTAATTGCTGCTTTGAATGATTGCATAATTGTGGCATCCATAATTGTAATTGTGATTAGCAATTAGATTAATTGTGCAGCCCTAATGCGTGTGATAATCTGAGATTTGGGTTGTTTGATATTAACTGCTATTAAATTTGTAGTGGAATGTAATGGTCATTCTGCTGGTTCTGTATCAGCTTTCTATTGTGAGAAAGTGACCTTTCATGTCTTTTTGGTTTTGTGACTTTGACTTTGAGCATCAGATAGAAGCTATATTATCATGATTGATAATTAATTAATATACCTTACCTAGTTAGTGCTAAGTTTTCTTATGAAAAGATGTGAAAGACTTAACGTCTCATACTGTTTGTGTGTTTTATTTTAGGACTTATCTTAGATGATCTTCTCATGATCATCTGATGGTGAATATGGATCCACTACAGAGATTGAAGATACAGCGACACTGTTATAAATTAAGAATTTACTTAGATTTCAATGATCCTCTGACAGACCTGATGAGGTGGTAGAGAAACATGTTTTATTTTCAGAGCAGCAAATTACAGTTTTTCAGACATAATTAACCCTTTTATTTGTATAAATGTAAAAAATCAGGGATTGTGGAATATTTTCATTAATCTTGATTCAATATGATACATAGAATTATGTCTATTAAAAAATGATACTACTATTAAGGATGTGACTGTGTGCTGAGGATTGCAGTGTGCTTAGAACTATTTCAAACTTTAAAAACATATATGGAAAAGGAATTTGTCCCTAAATATAGAAACTAGACATAGGTACCTGACAAGTTATTGATCACCCTTCAGGAGCTCATATATGGTAAAAAAAAAAATATTTGTCTTAAAATACACAAAGACATTTATGGAATCTGTTGAACAACTTCAGGACATATATATGTGAGTGAGTTCAAAACAGACATTCTGGAGTGGTGTTCGCAAACATTACTCTGCTTTGTTACCTTGTTAATAAAGTCTATCTGGCTTCAAAACCTCTTCAGAGCAATTTATTTTGATCAACATCAATTCTATAAGTAAGTAAGTAAACAAACATTTATTTATATAGCACCTTTCAAAACAAAGTTACAAAGTGCTTTACAATAAAAAGATCAGTACAGTAACAAAATACAGAAAATACCATCAAAATTAAGAAAAAGCCATACGATAAAAATGAGTCTTAAGAAGAGACTTAAAAGAGGATACAGTAGTAGCATGCCTGATATCCCCAGGCAGGGAGTTCCACAGCTTAGGCACACGAATAGCAAAAGCACGGTCACCTTTGGTGACAAGTCAAGATTTTGGAACCATTAATTGAGCCCTACCGGAGGATATCAAGCAGCGATCAAGCTCATAAGGAATTAATAAATCACAAATATAGACAGGAGCCTGACCCTCAAAGCCTTAAAAACAAGCAACAAAATCTTAATCAATTCTTTTTTTTTTATTATCAACAGTTTTTTTTTTTTTTTTTTTTTTTCACACACAACACAACATCCAAAATATAACAAAACAAAACAACAGACACATACTCAACATCTCAAGGTCCAATTAAAAGTGAGGGAGAGAGGGAAGGACAACAAAAACACAAAAGTCACTCCCCTATATAATCACGTACATCCATCAAAAAACACTGCCAAGCATCAATGGTCGAAGGCCTGGCCCCACCAACTCGCGCCGTTGTACATTCACATGACACTATTTGCAGGAGGCTACGGATCCAATATGTTTTTCTACACATGTGTGGTGTAAACCAGTTCTGGATTATTGTCTTCTTCGCGGGCTGTAAAACCAGCAAACAACATTCTCTTTTGCATTGAATTAATACAGAGACCAGAATCATCATTAAGAAGACACAAACTTGGGTTAACAGGCCAATCAATTCGCAGTAATGATGACAAAACCAGGTTTACATGTGTTCATAGACTGATGACGACAGGACATTCCCAAAACATATGCAGAAAAGTGCCTGATGATGTAGTGTTACATATATGGCAGTTCAAATTTGACTGCAGTTTCATTTTAAATCTTTTGTAAGGAGTTATGTATGCTCTATGAATGACTTTGAAGTGAATAAGACGATGAGCCAGATTTTTAGATGTTAAAATGAGATTAGACCACACTCTCTCCCAGTCGACAGATAAATTAAGGTCAGATAATTCCCTATTCCAAATAGTTTTAATAGAAATAGGTTTTATAATGCAATCAATAATTTTATTATATATTAAGAAAACAGATGGCCGACCAGCAGATGGTGCAATCCAATCCCGCATAGGATGAGAGGAAATAGAAGATGCCCATGGAACGCCATACGCTTTGAGAGCAGAACATAATTGAAGAAAGACAAAATATGCGGATGCTGGTAAACAAAATTTGGTTCTCAATGTCTGAAATGAACAGAGGCCCTGGGGTCCGTTCTTCGTACCTCGCTTAATATATCTGAGATGATTTGAAAGATTCCAGATCTTCTAATCGTGATAACTGATCTCTGGCTAATTTGGTTCTTCAAACGAATTTGCGTATTAGATTAAAATATCTGGATTAAGTTGTCTAAGATTACTGCGTGTTCTCTTGTTCCCCGAAAAGGGCAGATGTATCGATACTCGAAACCACGATCAGCAATGCAGCGATTGGCTGGCGGCAAGACAGCAACGTAATGACATCATATCATTAAAAGAGACACCTGACGAAAAACTTGACAAATTTCTGGACCTTTATAAGGAAACAGCCAAGCGAACAAAACTACATAAATGTAGATATAAATAGATAAATGAGATGTAAATAGATAAATAAAATGTGGACTTTTTTAATTTATTTGTATTTTTTTACATGATTCCCAATTATTTATATTCATGAATAATTTACATTTACATTTTTATTTCAATGTTGTAATCAGCAATTCATTTAATTTTATCTTTGACGCAGAATTGTTACGTGACAGCATTAATTAAAGTTTCTTAAAAATCAAGTTATCTGCATCTCCTGCGCTCCATCAAGCCCCTCCCATAATAGCTGTCTGTCGCCACTCAAATTAATGCACTGCTCAGATTAACTGTATAGCATGTGTGTAAGACTCCAATACAATTATAAAGTAATTATTTCATCACTAATAAATCTTTCAAGTAGTAAAACTGGCTGTGTCTAGTATTATAGACTACACAACATTATCTTATTTTCAAATACATTTTTTAATTATTGTTATTTTAAATGATTGTCCCTGGACCAGTAGGGTACTTTTGTAATAAAGTAGCGGTGACTGGGACCTATTTTAAGTATCAATTCTGCTTAAAAAGATACGATCTAATCCTGTTTACATGAAATAAGCCTGCTCCTGAGCAGGTTTAAGTTTACGGACATGTTGCTATGACAGCAAGTCCGGGATGAGCTTCGAAGAACCAAATGATCCAAGATCAAGCGAAATAGTCAACAATCAAATCCTGCTAACTGAGTTAGCGACGTACGAAGAACAGACCCCTGGTCATCATACATATCACCGCACGTGTTTACACCTAAAGAAGATCAAGAGGGTTGGACAAATGGACGATTTCCACATACAAAATTAAAATTGTGCCATAAAGGAGTTCTGTTACAGAATTTGAAGGGTCCACCTATCCGACGTTCAACCGTTTTCCTGATTTTAATAGAGTTAGCCACAACCGGACCAAATTTATAATTATCCCCTTTTTTTCCTGTGCCAGTAAATAAAATATCTTGAAGTCTATTTGGTTTAACCTTGTCAGCTTCAATCACCCTCCATGAAACTGTAGATTGAGGATCAACCCAATTATGAAGGGCCTTAAGCTGGAACGACCAATAATATAATTCAAAATTTGGTACAGCCAGTCCTCCTGCGCTATTAGGATGTTGTAATGTGGTAAGTTTAATTCTGGGACATTTATCATTCCAGATAAACTTAGAAATTATGGAGTTCATCTCCTTAAAGTAACCTGGAGGGGGAGAAAGTGGCAGCATAGAGAAAAAAAAATGAAATTGAGGTAACAAATTAATCTTAACAGTGGAGATTCTTCCTTGGAGAGAGACCTTAAGATTCTTCCATCTTTGAATGTCATTTTTGACCTTAACTAAAATGTTATTAAAATTGTCTCTGTCAACCTTATGAATGTTTTTATATATGATAATGCCCAAATAGATGAAATATTCCTTAATAGGGATAAATGAGGGAATAGAAGAATTAACCTTAACATTGTTAATTGGCATTAAAGCAGATTTGCTCCAATTTATTTTATATCCTGATAGGCTACTAAAATGATCAAATTCCTTAATTATACTAGAGACTGAAACATCAAAGTGGTCTAAATATAGAATAATATCATCAGCGTATAATGAAATACTATGATTATGATCATGAATCTTAATCGATACTTCAGATTTCCTGATGGCTTGCGCTAAGGGTTCAAGAGATAGACTAAACAATAAGGGGCAAAGCGGACACCCCTGCCTCGTTCCCCGCTGTAAAGGGAATGAGGGGGAAATAATATTACCAGTTATGACTGATGCTGCAGGTGAGTGGTATAATGTCTTAATCATAGAAACGAAGTGTTCACCGAAGCCGAAACATTGCAGAACTGCCCACATATAATTCCACTCTAGCCTGTCAAAGGCTTTTTCTGCATCAAGTGAAAAGACCGCACAAGATGTTGGGTGGGAGTCCGCAAAGTCAAGAATATGAAGGAGTCGACACATATTGTCAGATGCATTGCACCCCTTGATGAAACCAGTTTGGTCCTCCTTGATCAGACTGTGAATTACCTTCTCCATACGAGAAGCAAAAACTTTAGCATAGATTTTTAGATCACATGGGATAAGCGAAATCGGTCTGTAGCTGGAACAATCTAATGGATCTTTCCCTTTTTTAAGAAGTAATGAAATCAGTGATGTTTTTTGATCTCTATGAAATACCCCATGTTCAATTGCAAAATTAAATGAGTTAAGCATAAGTATCCCTACCAAATCCCAAATTTCTAAATATAATTCAGGGGGGAGACCATCTAGACCTGGCTATTTGCCCTTTTGAAGGCTTTTTAGAGAGACGTGAAGTTCCTCCAAACTTAATGGGGCCTCCAAAGTTTCTTTATCCATCTGTGAGATCCGAGGCAGTTCCAATTTATCTAAATACTGCTTACAAATTGGTTCATCAAAATCTGTTTCGGCTTTATACAGATTTGTGTAAAAACCTTTAAATATGTCATTAATTGCCACAGGGTTCGTGGTGACCTGATCATCTGATGATTTTATTGCGCTAATATATGCCTTAGACTCGCATTCTTTCAACCTAAGGGCCAATAAATGACTAGGTCTCTCTTATTCAAAATAATATTTTTGTCTAGTCCTATGTAAAATAAATTCTGCCTTTGAGTGTGAAAGTAAATCATATTATTCTTTTAAAGAGGACAGCTGTGTATCCTGTTGCTCAGTAAAATGTTGTTTTTGTAGGTTTTGTAATGATTGGATTTCATTTTCTAATTGTGTAAATTGGTGAGTTTTCGCTTTGGCAAGAGTAGAAGAGAAAGATATACAGAAACCTCGTTTAGCACACTTAGTCGTTTCCCACAGTATTTGAGGATCCACATCAGAGGGCATATTAATTTCAAGAAATTCCTTAATATATTATTTAGAGAGGTAATGAAAGTCTGATTACTTAATAATGATATGTTAAAGCGCAATCTAGGAGACTTGGCTTTAACATCGGAAAGAGGAACACTGCACAACATAGCAGAATGATCAGATAATAAAATTGGTAATATAGAGATAGAGGAATTAGATGAAATTAAAGATGGGCTGAGAAATATGTAGTCTATCCTAGAGAAAGTCTTGTGTCTATTAGAAAAAAAAGTGAAGTCCTTAGCTTTAGTATTCTGAATTCTCCAAAGATCGATTAAGTTGAGCTCAGTGATAAATTTATTCAATAATTTAGAGGATGGATTGGCTGTTGTATCTGTTGTGATGAGTCAGAAGCGTTTGGATCCATTTGCAGCTTTTATTAGAGAAGTCAGACAATACAGGGTCAAATACCGGCAAGGCAGGACAGTAGAGGCTAGGCAGAGACAGAACCAAATATCAGGCGAGAGATCGGGGCAGGCGGCTAGCAAACACAGTCCAGGTGAAACAATCCAAGGTCGGGGCAAACAGAGAACAATCAGAGAATCAGGAAACAGTCCAAGGTCAAAACGAGAAATCAAACACGGGTATAACGCTCAGAAATGATAGCAGGGCAAATCAAGACTTCGCAAAGAGTTCGTGTGAGTGAGTGGCTTATATGTGTGTGTGTAAATGAGGTGCAGGTGTGGATGATCAATCAGTCCCAGGTATGAGGAATGATGGGAAATGGAGTCCGAATGGGAATGGTTAATATTCAGGAGATGGCTCCCTCTGGTGGTGCGAGGGAGGCGGTACGGGAGCCTCCTCTGTAACAGAGCCCTCCCCCTGCGAGCGGCTCCTGACGCGAGGAAGCACATGACGCCGGGGTCTCCCATGGGGTCGGGGGGCCGGTTTCTCCGGATGCGTTCTGTGAAACTCCTCTGTGAGTGTGGGGTCAAGGATATCTCCAGCGCTGACCCAAGATCGCTCCTCCGGACCGAATCCCTCCCAATCGACCAGATACTGAAGGATACCGCCCCGGCGTCTGGAATCCAGTAACTCGTGCACTCGATACGCCTCCTCGCCGTCAACCAGGAAAGGCAGGGGGGTCTGGGATCGGGCTCCCTCCTCCGTCTCTCCTCTCGGAACACCAGCGGGTTTCAGAAGTGATACATGGAAAGTGGGAGCAATACGATAATTAGCAGGCAGTTCTAACTGAAATGATACTGGAGATATTTGTCTTAAAATTTTGAAGGGACCAACATACCTGGAGCTGAGTTTTTTACAGGGAAGTCGGAGGCGTAGGTCCTTAGTGGAAAGCCAGACCCATTGGCCTGGGGTGTACTCGGGATTGGGACGTCTATGTCGATTGGCTTGTTGTTCTTGGCGTCTGACGGCATGAAGTAGATGTGTATGGGCTCGATCCCAGACCTCCTCACTGTGTTGCAACCAATCTGTGACTGATGGTAATTCGGTGGGTTCGCCAGACCAGGGAAACAGTGGAGGTTGGAAGCCCAGAATGCACTTGAAAGGGGTCATTCCTGTGGCGGGTTTCATCAATGAGTTTTGGGCATATTCCGCCCATAGCAGGTACCTGCTCCAGTCCGATTGTTGTCGCTGGCAGTATGATCTGAGGAATCGTATTACCTCCTGATTTAAGCGCTCCGTCTGCCCGTTTGATTGGGGATGATAGCCGGATGTGAGGCTGATGTTCACATTAAGATGTTTGAAGAAGGCAGACCATACCCTAGACGTGAACTGGGGCCCGCGATCTGACACTATGTCCTCGGGTAATCCATAGAAATGAAACACATGATTGCAGAGCAGTTCAGCAGTCTCAAAGGATGTGGGAAGTTTAGGTAGCGGAATCAGACGGCAGGCTTTGGAGAATCGGTCTACGATGGTGAGTATAGTGGTGTTGCCTTGGGAATTGGGTAGATCAGTGATGAAATCGATGGCAATGTGAGACCAAGGTCGGTGTGGAGTAGGTAATGGGTTAAGTAAACCAGCAGGCAGTTGTCGAGGGGACTTGGATGTGTTGCAGGTGGTACAGTTCTGGACATATTTGGTCGTGTCAGTCAGCAACGTGGGCCACCAGAATCGATTCCTGAGCAACCTTTCTGTGGCGGTAATTCCTGGGTGACCTGAACTGAGCGTTACGTGTACTTGGGATAGTAGTCGTGGTCGAAGGGACTCAGGGACATAGGTGAGATTTGCAGGACATTCCGGAGGTGGTGGTTTTTGAAGATTCAGGTGTTCGACCTCGGTCATGATATCCCATTGCACTGGGGCTAAAAGCAGCTTTTCGGGAATGATGGTGTCGTTTGAGGTGGATTGGACAGTCTCCTCAGTTTGACGAGAGAGGGCGTCAGCCTTGGTGTTCTTGGTGCCTGGCCGATATGTTACCGTGAACCGAAACCTAGTAAAGAACAATGCCCATCTAGCCTGTCGGGGGTTTAAACGTTTAGCTGAGCGCAGATACTCCAGATTTTTATGATCCGTGAGAACAAGGAATGGATGAGTGGCTCCCTCCAGCCAATGACGCCATTCTTCCAGTGCTAGCTTCATGGCAAGAAGTTCACGGTTGCCCACGTCATAATTCTGTTCCGCCGCCGTTAGTTTGCGGGAGAAGAAGGCACATGGGTACATCTTTGCTGGTGAACCATGATGTTGAGAAAGTATAGCCCCTACCCCCGTGTTTGAAGCGTCGACCTCCACGATGAACTCACGTTCAGGGTCTGGGTGTCGAAGGATGGGTGCAGACGTGAACCGAGTTTTGAGCTCATTGAACGCCTGACGTGACTCTGGTGACCAAGTTAATCTTGCAGCGTGACGTTTAGTCATGGTTGTCAGAGGAGCGGCGATTGCACTGAAGTCTCTGATAAATCGCCTATAGAAATTTGCAAATCCCAGAAAGCGCTGCAACTCTTTGATGGTCTGAGGCTGTGGCCATTCCAGGACTGCTTTGACCTTCCTGTCATCCATTGCTACTCCCCTCTGGCTGATAATGTAACCGAGAAATGAAGTACTGGTCTGATGAAATTCGCATTTTTCAGCTTTGGCGTAGAGTTGGTAATGCAGAAGGCGTTTCAACACTGACCTGACATGACTAATGTGTTCCTCCAGAGTGTTTGAGTAAATCAGGATGTCGTCAATGTATACTATCACCCATCTGTCGAGCATGTCTCGGAAGATGTCATTCATGAACGACTGGAAGACTGACGGACTGTTAGCAAGGCCGAAGGGCATAACCAAGTACTCGTAGTGCCCACTAGTGGTCGAGAAGGCCGTTTTCCATTCATCTCCCTCTCGAATGCGAATCAGGTTGTAGGCATTGCGGAGATCTAGCTTAGTGTAATACTTGGCCTGGCGGAGCTGTTCTAGTGCGGCTGGAACTAGGGGTAATGGATAGCGGAACTTAACGGTGATGTCGTTGAGACCGCGATAGTCGATGCACGGCCGCAAGCCTCCATCCTTCTTCTTTACAAAGAAGAACCCGGCTGAAGCAGGAGAGGTCGAGGGTCTGATGAAACCTTTCGCTAATTCCTCCTCAATGTAGAGCTTCATGGCTTCGGATTCGGGTTGAGATAACGGAAAGATTCTACCCTTAGGAGGAATTGTGTTGGGCATTATTTCGATGGCACAATCGACAGATCGATGATTAGGGAGCTGAGATGCCCTCTTTTTACTGAACGCCTCAGTGAGATCAGAGTATTCTGTGGGTAGGTTTACATTGGCGGTACTCTGAACAGGTGGGACTGGTACATGACTGGAAGCTTGGGGAATCTTTGAGAGGCAGCGATCGCGGCATTTATCGTCCCATTGAAGTATTTGACCCTCTCTCCAAGAGATGTGTGGGTTATGTGTGCGCAGCCAGGGTAATCCGAGAATTATAGAGTGACTGGGTGACTGGATGACGTAGAGTCTGATGAATTCTGAGTGCAGGGTTCCTATTTGTAATTTGACTTCTTCGGTGATGCGGAGAATCCTTCCTTCACCGAGAGGGCGGCCGTCTAGCGCCTCCACTGCCAAGGGGGAGTTACAAGGAGTTAGTTTCAGTTTATGTTGCAAGGCGAAATCATGTGATACAAAGTTCCCGGCTGCCCCAGAGTCTATCAGAGCAGTCGTGGAAATTCTTTTGTCTTGAATAAAGACCTCGACCGGTACCTTAATGCTTGATGTAGAGGTAATGATATGGGGATTGACACTCACCGGTCGAGAATTTGAAGACGGACGGACTGGGCAGGAGGTCTTCATGTGTCCAGACTGACCACAATAAAGGCATAGTTGGTTCTGCATACGGCGTTCTCGTTCCTCAGGGGTGAGATGAGTGAATCCTAGTTGCATAGGTTCGGCTGCGGTCATAGTTTCTGGAACGTAGCGGGGCATGGCTTGAGTTGAGCGACGAGCACGGATCAGATTATCCACTTGAATGGCGAGATCAATGAACTCAATCAAATTCCTCCCCTCATCCCGACAGGCCAGCTCTGACTGAAGTTCTAGATTCAATCCCCTTCGAAACAATAATTTCAGAGTGTCCTCCACCCATATAGTCTGAGCCGCCAGTGTTCGGAAGAGCAGAGCGTACTCGGCGGCTGGTCTCCTCCCTTGAGAGAGAATTAATAGTTGGTCCCCCGCACTTCTCCCATCGGCTGGATGTTCGAAAACATTGCGGAAATGTTGGAGGAATGTATCAAAGGTGGGGAAGGCTGAACCATCCATCTTCCAGACCGCAGTGACCCACTCCAGTGCTTTCCCGGTGAGTAATGAGCACACGAAAGCAATACGGCTTGAGTCGGTGGGGTACAGCGAGGGTTGTTGACTAACGAACAGTGAGCATTGGAGTAAGAAGCCTTTGCATCGGGCTGGCTCACCATCAAACTTTTCGGGGAAAGCGAGTCGTGGGCTGATTGGGGGTGTTTGCGAAGGTGGGGAGCTACTGCGGTTTGGGGGCTGCAGTGAGGCGGCTTCAGATGGTGACATGCTGAGTCCTTGCAGTGCTTTGACCAGCTCCTCCGTTAACGTAGTAAGCCGGTTTAACTGGTGTTGATGCATGGCGAGCTGGGAGGACTGGGCAGTGAGCTCTGTGGATAGTCGCATGAGCGCTGCTGGATCGCTGTTTGGCGAAGTCTTCTGTTGTGATGAGTCAGAAGCGTTTGGATCCATTTGCAGCTTTTATTAGAGAAGTCAGACAATACAGGGTCAAATACCGGCAAGGCAGGACAGTAGAGGCTAGGCAGAGACAGAACCAAATATCAGGTGAGAGATCGGGGCAGGCGGCTAGCAAACACAGTCCAGGTGAAACAATCCAAGGTCGGGGCAAACAGAGAACAATCAGAGAATCAGGAAACAGTCCAAGGTCAAAACGAGAAATCAAACACGGGTATAACGCTCAGAAATGATAGCAGGGCAAATCAAGACTTCGCAAAGAGTTCGTGTGAGTGAGTGGCTTATATGTGTGTGTGTAAATGAGGTGCAGGTGTGGATGATCAATCAGTCCCAGGTATGAGGAATGATGGGAAATGGAGTCCGAATGGGAATGGTTAATATTCAGGAGATGGCTCCCTCTGGTGGTGCGAGGGAGGCGGTACGGGAGCCTCCTCTGTAACAGTATCAGATTGAGATTTATCTAAAGCAGGATTTACGACAGCATTAAAATCACCACCCACCACTAGGGATGCAACGATTATAGATTTTGTTGGTACGATTATAGTCTGAGGAATAATCACGGTTTCACGATTATTACGATTATTATGCATTTATTAATTTCACAACATAAAATCACATAAACACTCTTTAGATATTAAAGTGTTATTTATTTCTGCCTTTGAAACAGAGATAACACAGTAACCAATAATACAGCACAAAATAATAATTCTAAAGAAAAAAAAGTCCATCTCTCCTATTGCAATTAAAAAATGTGACCTCTGCGCTGTAAACATCCATGTCAGTATTTCTCTTTTGAAAATAACAAATGGAAATTGATCACAAATGTATTTGGTGTTTTCATTTTGTATATTCTTTCTACATTTCTTTTGGACCTGAGTTACAGAACTTGGAAAGATGGTGAAAAAAAAAGTGACTTATGAATAATACTGTAACAGGGATGATAAATCACAATGTTAATTAAGTATTATTAATATAAGACTAATATTAACTGTATTTATCCCACAGAGGACACTGTTACTAATGAGGGGAATAAACTAAACTATTATTGTAATCAACTGTCATCCATACTTATTTATTTTAATAATCTTTATTCATCTGATTTTACATATGGCCTGAGAAAATCATGTCTATTATTTTGGTTTGTGAGATTGAGATCAAGCAGCCCACACAAACATTTAGGAGGACAGAAACTTGTTGTCAACACTGCCCAGCGACTTTCATTAATAAAATAATTAGATACTGGATCGCTACATTATATTAATCAGCAAAGAGGGGGTAAAATGACTGTTTAAATAACTGAACTCAGATCTACATTGTTTGCAGTGACGTGCAGATGCAGGTAGGCTAATTCACGCACACAACTGTCACCTCTCTCTCTTGCGCGCGCGCGCTCGCTCTTGCTCTCTCTCTCACCGCACTATTTCATCTCTGTCTGAAGCGGGCAGAATGCTAGAGATAACGAACTTCGCGTCAGGTGGTCCTTGCCTTCACGTCGTGCATTAAAATCGTTTATTGCACAGCGAGAACAGGTTGGCTAGCCGTGCATTATCCCTCATGTATACTCTTTAACAGCCATTTTTACGGCAATATTTAAATGATGCCCTGGGCCCGTATTTATCAAGCTTCTCAAAGTGCCATTTTAGTCTTAAGTGCTGAGAATTCATGAAATTTACTCCTACTTTCAAACTTAAGTATAAAAGCAAGTTATCAAATTTCTTAAAGCTAAGAATCACTCTTACTCTCCCAGTTATTTAAGACAGCTGGAGAGGTCTCTCAAGTGGTTAAGAGTTGCCAGCAGGGGCTTGTGATGGCGCTGAAGAGACAGAGACGTGCGCGAATCTTTCAGGAGAGGAGGAATGTCTTTGAAATGTTTGGCGACGAGCAGTTAATCAAACAAGTTACATTTCCTCAGTTATTCAAAACGAGCAAAGAACATTTACATTACCAAACAACATCATAACTGACTTCAGTCTATCGCGAGTATTATGCGATCTGCACTGTATGAAGAATAAATCTCTTACCCCTCATTTACACTGCACGCGTCTGCTGTGCGTTACAGCTCCACAGCCACCGGAGCTGATCAGCCGCGCCGTGGCAAGTTTCTGAAGCCGCTCTCCGCGCTGCATCACTAAAGATTAAAGTCTATTTTTGACGGATAATAATAATAATAATAATCGTCTCGCTGTCGTCAAAGGCATCAGCAACAGTCGATACACTATACTATCATCTATCGGCACCCTAAATTAAGTTGTGATGATGCTTCGTTTCCTTGCCATAATGTGTTCTCTTGAAAAGTCTTTATTGTCTAATGTGTGTTGAATGTAAACTCCTATTAGGAATTTAACCAGTCAATGTGAATTTATCTGAGAATATTCTTAATTAAGGAAATCTATTCAGTGATTGGTCCATGCATATGTCGTCATCCAAAATCCCATTTGTGGCACAGCAAAGTGTCGTGAATCATCTCTAAGACTGACACTTAAGATTTAGTCCTACACTTTGCTTAAATTACGACTGAGATGATTGATAACTAACTTTTAATCTCAGCTTTGAGCCAAGAATTTTTTTCCACTTAAGTCAATTCTTAGCAGTGTTCTTGAGAGTAATTCTTAGAGGCTTGATAAATACGGGCCCAGGTCATTCTTGGTGTACCCAAAATGGTCCCACACTATCGACTTCAGACGTTCTCTGGTGAAAATAAAGGATCACTGTTTGGTTCCTCTGTCATAGTTAATCTAGTGTGTGTAGTAGCCTCCGTGTCTGATAAGCATGGCATTTTAAGCTGGTGCACCACTAGTGTAACTTTGTTTTCATTTTGCGCAAGTTGCAGCAGTTCCGTTCCGTGCAACAGAAACACTCGGTGTAGCAGAGCCTTTACGATTAATTAACCGTGACGTTTTAAAGCGCGGTTAATAGTAAAACCGGTTAATCGCTACATCCCTACCCACCACTAGAGGGCAATCAATCTCCTCAAGTAAAGTTTTGGAAATCTGTGTAAGGAATGCACTGTCTGTCTCATTCGGACCATAAATAGAGACCAATGCTAACCTATTATTATATATTTTGCATCGGATAAAAACAAATCTACCCTTCTCATCACTACCATGGTGTTCAATCGTTAAATTTAACTTCCTGTTAACAAGGATAAGCACCCCCTTAGTTTTATTTTGAGCGCAGGAAAAAGCTATTAATTTGTAATACTTATTCTGGAAACGTGCCACGTCAGATTGTTTTAAATGTGTCTCTTGTATCAAGGCACAGGAAATAGATTTACGGTGTAAATATTCTAACACACGGGTTCGTTTAACAGCAGAATTTAAACCATTCACATTCAGTGATAAAATATTTAGAGTATGCATTGAATATTCATAATCCCAAAATTGTACTCAATAAATGCAAAAAAAAAACAAAAAACAGAAGCACTTCCATTCTGTAAATAACACGTAAACACTGATGTGCATTTTAGATACCAAACCTCCTATATGAAAAATCCCTTTAGAAATAAGGTAAAATAGATAAAAGTATAAATGTCTGCTGTAAAAAACAAAAACAACATAAAAATATGAACAACCGACAACCAAAAACAAGGAACAACTCAGACCGCACATTGCCGAGAACATAGGTCTGACTGAGCAACAAAAAACAGTGATAGGTCGTGACCGATCCACTCCAACGCAAGACATGTCTCCCGAAAGGCTCACACAGCCAAAAAAAATATTTTTTTTATTAATTAAACCTACTCTCCATTAGTCCCATCCAAAAAAGAAAAATGGAGTGTCAGTCTTACCAGCAAAGAGATCATTGTACCGGATAAATAAGGACAATATCCCAGTAGGAGAGAAGAAAACGCAAACAATAGGTTTAGCAAGCGTCCATGTTCATCCTGCCATCATCCCCTTCTGGGCAGCTAGGGCCAAGTCCATCCCGGCCGTCACGCCCCTCCCATCGAACTGGAGAAACAGCGGCCGCTGCTCCCCCGTCATCCCCCCGCAGAGCTGCGGCATACGATTTCTGCTGAGACATGGAGCTGATAAAATCCTCCGCTTTCTGAGGGGAATCGAAGCTTCTCTGTTCTCCTTTGTGCCGTAGCTTAATTACCGCCGGATAGATGAGGAAGGGCTGGAGACCAAGTGCTGTCATCTTCTTCAAAACCGGACCAAATGCCTTTCTCCTGATCGCTGTAGCCGGACTAAAGTCAGGAAAAAATAGCAGTGTAACATTGTTCTGTGCGCACTTCACCGGATAAGCCTGCCGAGCACCCTTCAGGATATCTGATCTGTCATGCCATCTCAGTACACGGAAGATGAGAGTGCGCGGCCGATCGGAGCCCCTCCCTCCGTCATACACGCGATGCGCCCGATCAATCTCAATGTCACGGCCCCTCAAGGAAGGAATCCACTTGGAAAGATTAGCTCTGAGGAAACCAGCTGCATCTGGACCCTCCATCCCTTCTGGGAGCCCCACCAGTCTTACATTGTTCCTCCTACACCTGTCCTCCATATCTGTCATCTTCTCGGTGAGTCGCTCCAGCTGATCCTTTAAGTCCGTGACTGTTCTCTTATCTTCACGCGCCACTGCCTGAACAGAATCAACGCGGTCACGTGTCTGCTTCGTCTTGGTAACTATGGCCTCAAACTCCTCTCTTAGCTCTTTAACAGACTTATTGGTCGCTTGTATGTCCTCACGCAGTTCGCGCAATGCTGGAATCAGCACAGAGTCCATCGCATCTCTCACTGCCGAATTCACAACCGAATTCAAAGTGCTTTGGTGTTCTTTAAATGCTAGTTCAATGCGGTTAGCAATAGCATTGTCCAGGTCTTCACTGGAGATGGCTGAATCTCTGAATTTTTTCTTCATTGGCGATTGCTCAATCTCTCTTTTCCGATCTCCTTTGTCTGCCTTAGTACTCATGATGGGTCCAATGCAGAGTGGTTCAAATTTTACTGACAGGATCGTAAAATATGTGGCAAAGTGAGCGGAGCGAAAAACTAAGCCTGCATCACCGTCGAGGGGTCACGTGATCCTCTCCAGTACAGTTATTGACCTCGACCGCTGCTGCCGTCAGTCGTGAAGCGGACTGCATATACACTATATTGCCAAAAGTATTGGCACCCCCTTCTAATGAACAGGTTTGACTACTTTAGTAATTTTTATGAGTACAAATCTTGATGTTAAAGCATATAATGATATTCTAGGAAATTGTGTGCTTCTAATATTATAGCAACAGTTTGGACTCTTTTCTATTCTAACATGACAATGTCTCTGTGTATAAGACAAGGTTCAAAAAGAAAATGATTGATTCAGTCAGTGTGGAAGAACTTGACTGGTCTGCATAAAACCAAGTCCTAATCCCAGTTTAACACCTCTGGTGTGACTGTAAATGCAGACCTTGAGACAAAAACTCATCACCAAACACCAATGACTTGTACATATGGGTTCAGTCATTTTAGACACTTACAAAACTGTTGCAACAGAGATGAAATACAATTTTTAAATACATGAATTATGTTCCCATCGTTGTTGCCACAGATTTGGAAGTGCATTTTTCTGTATTAAAGAAGGGGGTGCCAATACTTTTGGCAATATAGTGTATATGTAACGTATGTAGTAAAGCCACTAGGAGGCGCTGTTGTATCTACGATAGTTGGCAGGATTCCCTTTAAATACGCACTTACCATCAGTAGATAAGCTGCGTTTCAATTGTTTGGCACAATCTCTGGTAGGTCTTTTTTTATGAATGTTATCCTTTTCGAAGAGTGTTAACGTTTCATTTGTATGACTAGATCTAAATTAGTGCTGGCCTGCGTCGCTGGTTAAGCAATGGGGTTGGATCATGTAAACCGTATGGGATGGTGCAGGGCCGTTGCTAGTGGGGTGAAAGGTGGTGACAATTCTAGGGGCCCCCACTGCCCACAAAATCCAGGAATTATACTATATAGGCCCATGTTCTCTGAATAATTCTAATATTTTATTAGTTGTATAACTGAGATATTATGAAAACCACAAAAAAGCATGCAATTTGGTTCCATGCTTGTATAATGTACAGTATATGATATGTATGTGTGGGGGGGCCCACATCAATATTTTTTCAGGGGGCCCCCAATCCTCTAGCTACGGCCCTGGGATGGTGTCTGTGGTGTGTACTCATGCAATTGCTCTTTTAGCTGACTTTTAGATGTGACGTTTTCATGCTGGTTGTTCTGAATTGAATAATTGGTGGAGACTGAGCCTGCGTCCCAATGTGCATACTATCCATCATATATTCTATGCGATATTAGTCATTTTCAATACGATTTAGGCAGTGGTGTAGTGGAGGGTATACGCAGGTATATGGCGTATAGCCACTTCTAAATCCCCTCTGATGCGCGTCCTGCACTAGCCAAATCACGACAGTCCAGCATATGAGTAACTAATCCAATCACATGTGAATAAATGCAAATATTCTCTAAAAACATCCAGTAAAGACAGTGATGCGGTCAGGAACGAGACGTAAACACTCATGCAGTGTATGTTTCTTTTATTGATAGTTTTCACATGACGTCACACTCTTATAGGAACGTCCACCATAGCTTTGCTCCACTGACCGCCAGCTATTTTTATGCAGTTTGCATCAAGTAATAATGTAGTAAAACACAGATATTAAAAGGCGAGATTCAGTGGACACCTTATTGATTATGTATATTTTGTACAGGCAAGAAGATGAAGCCAGAATATAAACACAAAGTGCAAAGTTTCACATTAAATGCTTCCCATAGAAAACCATTAGAAGGAAAACACTGAACCGTTCATATTCCGTCCTCATCATGTAAACTATGCATCATTAATGTGGTGATTACTGAATTTGATCTTTTAATATTACTGTTTTAAATATATTAAGGCACTTTTAATACGTTTAGTCGCACTGTTTATGATTGAAATATTGCTAATAAATAATTTAATAATTAATAAATAGTAATAAAACCTGTCAATTAGACAAAAAAGTTATTATATTTGACATTTCTGTCCCCCTCACTTCTGACCTGATTGAGAATCACGATGTTTTGTTTGTTTCAAATAGAGATCACAATTCTGAACAGACAACTAAACAAAATAGCATGTAGTTTACTAGAGGTTCTGACAAAATGTCAGTTGCTGCAGTCTATTTATATGTATTTATTTATTTATTTTAATTATTTATTGCAAAATCTGCACCTCTTCTGTGGATAATATTATTTTCATAATGATCCTTACTCAAGCAGCAGAAGTTAAGTGACTGTGCAAATATTACAATAGTGAACTAAATATGCAAGACTAGTTTACATGTCACTGTTTGACACAGGTCGTTCATCCTTTGCCGGGCCTTTTAAAAAAAAAAATTGGGGGCATAAATTAAGAGTATACCCACTTCTCCGGGCACCACTACACCACTGGATTTAGGGCAGATAGGGTGTAAACTTCGACGGTTGGTTGAACCGGCTCATTGAGTTCTGAGGCTCGTCCGAACCGGCTCAAAAGAACCGAGCATGTGTGAATTGGACGTTACTGGGGCTGTGTTCGAAATGCCATACTATCATACTACTCTTACTATTTCTGCAGCATGCAGTATGTATGCTGCACATAGTATGCAAATTTTCTGTATGCATGAAATACCCAGATGTCCTACTATTTTTCCAGAATCTGCTAAATATAACTCAAGTACACTGAAATCAGTACAGAAGCTGTGTTCCGAATGGCATACTATCATACAACTCCTACTATACTGCAGTATGCTGTGTGTATACTGTGAATAGTATGTGAATCTTCTGTATGCATGGAATGCCCGGATTACCTGCTACATTTGATGTATGCATCTGAAGACACTGCGTGGGATACTGCCTTATTAACAAGCCTTTGTAAAAGAATAGTTAGCACATTTGTTTGTAAGGTGCTGTGCTGAATTAATGTTTGTTTGTCATGTGACAATTAAGCATACTACTCTGAAACATTTGTTGCTTATTGTATACTGTTTCACACACTACTCTTAAAAAATAGTAGGCAGTATGCACTGTGTACTGGGCAGTAAGCAGTAAGCAAGTATGCCATTTCGAACACAGCCTGGGATTGGGAGACGCTGGGTTAAAGGCTCGTCACAAATGAAAAGTGAAAGCAAGTTAGAGTTCTCCTGTCGCCATTTTAAAGCGAGCAAAATACAACTACGACACGGAAAAACCGAGCATCAAAGTGTTTAATAGGGATTTCTGTTATGGTGTTAAAGCTGGAGGATTTGAGAATCTGTCTCGTGTAAACGTTTGTGTTCATGACTTCCTCTTATTGATCTCTGGAGGACACTTTAAGCGATTGTTTGTTTGATATAAAATCAAACAAACAATAAATGCAATGTAATAAAGGGTTTCTTTCTCCTTGACTCAGAGCCGGTGTCCTGACATTTTATACTACCCGTCAGATTTTCCTACCGGGGCTTACTGCGCATGCGCACATCAATATTTCGTCCTTTTTCTCACGCTGAACAACAATATTTAATGCATCTGCATTACTGTAAGGGGTTGGAGTAGGTGTAGACGTTAATAAAACACAATCTAATAGGTAGAAAAAATGATTTATTGTTGGTTTCCGGTAGCTGTATCCCTTCTAGACACAACCGCGAATATAACACATAATTACTGTATTTGCATTACTGTAAGGTTAGGTTTAGGGTTGTGGTAGGTGTAGACATTAATAAATCCTAATTTAACAGGTAGCATTTTTCGTTGTCAAATTTTACTACCTACTGTTTTAATGGGAGGTATGAAAATCTGACACCTCCATCAGGGGGGCATTTGAATTTCTAGGGGGGGCACAAATCACGTTGTGTGTGTGTGTGTGTGTGTGTGTCCGGGGGGGGGCGGTAATCGTGCAATCTGTGATCGTGTGCAGCTGCTGACGCTCGCTAAAGCATGCAATCGCATTTTTATGTGCGTTGTTTTATCGGTTTCACTTTCGAAATCGATCAAGTTCAGCAAGGAGGGGAGAGGATGGAAAGTGGGGGGGGGGCCCAGTAACTCGTTTAGGGGGGCACGGCCCGCGAATGCCCCCCCCCCCCCCCCCCCCCCCTCCTGGCACCGGTGTTCTGTCGATTTGTGCTACCCTGTCAGATTGTCCTACCTCCCATTAAAACAGTAGTAGTACAATTTGACAACGAAAAATGCTACCTGTTAAATTAGGATTTATTAATGTCTACACCTACCATAACCCTAAACCTACCCTTACAGTAGTGTATATACAGTAATTATGTGTTATATTCGCGGTTGTGTCTAGAAGGGATACAGCTACCGGAAACCAACAATAAATAATTTTTCTACCTATTAGATGGTGTTTTATTAACGTCTACACCTACTCCAACCCCTTACAGTACTGCAGATGCATTAAATATTGTTGTTCAGCGTGAGAAAAAGGACGAAATATTGATGTGCGCATGCGCAGTAAGCCCCGGTAGGAAAATCTGACGGGTAGGATAAAATGTCAGGACACCTGGCCCTGCCTTGACCTCGAGGTTTCTTGTATGTTTGGTGAAGTCTGTTATTCTTCAGAGTGGGGTAACTGTGACGTCACTCTGTGGGCGGATCAGCTGCACGAACACACAATGGGATTTTTCCACAGGCTTTTGGATTATCGCCAAAAATAAGCCCTGTGTTAACCATAGTTCATGAAGCTTACAGGTTTTGTCCATCGAGATAATCTTCACAAAATAATATAACTTTGAAAATTTTGAAGCCTAAATAGTGTTCCTGTGGCTCAGTGGTAGAGCATTGCGTTAGCAGCGTAAAAGGTTGTGGGTTCAATTCCCAGGGAACACACATACTGATAAATAAATGTATAGCCTGAATGCACTGTAAGTCGCTTTTAAGCGTCTGCTAAATGCATAAATGTAAAATCTAGAGTCAAACTGAAATGACAGAATGTTGAAGACAGCTGCGCTGCTTGTTTGTGTGGAAATCGTGATACATTTGACTTCCATGATTCTTTGAACAGAAATAGAAAATGATATTTTTAAAGAATTCTAATGTAACAATGTAATAGCCTTTACTGTCATGTATTATCAATTCGATGTATCAAATACATTTTAATGTAGCTATATAAACAAACATTTCAACAAGAAATACAACATTTCTTGCCAGTAATGAAATGTTACTTTAAGTTAATAATTTATCTGCAATATAATAATATCCACTTTAACAGACAACAACAAAATAAAACAGTAAAAAACACTTAAAAATAAATAAAGGAAAAATAATAATTTAAAATAAATAAATAAAATTAATAACAACAACAAATGCAATAAAGGGCCATTGTTTCACATAATATTCCCTACACGAGAACTTTAAGTGCAGAGCAAATTCTGACAGTCTTCATAGCTTTCTTATTATTAGATACTGAAATCAGATTGATATAATTCTCCATGTCTCTTAATAAAAAGACCACAAAGACACGTTTACCATTTGAGAATTTGCATTTATGGATATAAAATTTACTTAAGAAAATAATTAAATTTATAATAAAACAAATATTTTCTTTTGTGGGGTCTGGATCAAAATACCCACATATAATATTTCTAATTTGTATAGAAAATTCTGGTAAAAGCTTCAACTTAACAAAAGCATCAATATCATACCAAAACTCCTGAGTGTATTGACACCAAAATAAGTGTTCCACTGTTTCATCAGCATTCAAACAAAAAGAGCATGATAGCTCTACATCAGCTCTAAATTTTTGTATAAATTTCTTGACAGGATAAAATCTATGGATCAGTTTAAAAGACACTTACCCAGCAGGCACAAAACAGGCACACACCGTCATAAGACGTTGATATTTGGTTAAATTTTGGTTGCGACGTCGGGTGACCAAAATTCAATGTAAATTCAACGTCTAATGTCAATGTTAAATTGATGTCCAATACTGACGTCAGCTGACGTTGAGATTTAGTTGTTTTTAGGTTGTGTGACCAACATTCAACGTTAAGTCAACGTCAAATTGACAGCAACCCGATTTTCATTTTCAACCAAAATACAACGTCTGTCTGACGTCAACCTGACGTTACATAGACATCTGGTGCCTGCTGGGTTCTTTCACCTTATTTGGAATGCTTTTCCTCAACTTATTTTTTCACAATTTGGTGGTCTTCCTTTTCTTTTAATGTGTAATTATATAAAAGTGCAGAGAGCAATCTTATGCATTTTGCCGCCTTCTCCCGCGCCGTCGTTACTAAGCAAACAGCTGCTGGTTTGATGACGCAAACGAACCGCGGTTCGGACCCAAATAAAATAATATGAACGCAGTCCAGTGGGGGCAAGGGGGGAGCAAACGAACTCGGGTTCAGACCAGGCAATCGAACCAAGTGTGAAAGCACCCTTAGAAGAGATTGAACCTTTAGAGCTTTAGAACTTTAAAGTGCAAATATGAACTTCTAGCTATCAAAAAGATTCAAAGTTGAACTTAAAGGATTAGTTCACTTTCAAATTAAAATTATTTATAATTTACTCACCCTCGTGTCATTCAAGATGTTTATGTATTTCTTTCTTCAGTCGAAAAGAAATTAAGGTTTTTGATGAAAACATTCCAGGATTTTTCTCCATATAGTGAACTTCAATGGACTCCAAACAGTCAAAATTACAGTTTCAGTGCAGCTTCAAAGAGCTATAAACCATACCAGACGATGAATAAGGGTCTTATCTAGCCAAACCATCACTCATTTAGAAAAAAAAAACACAAATGCTTGTCTGTTCTGCGATACGCGTTCATGACGTAATTACGTAGAAAAGCTCACGCTTGACGTAGGCTCCGTCTCATCTTCTCCTCCAAGTTCAAAATCGTCCGACATCGTTGTTTTACCTTTTAACTCCTTTTTTTGTAAACGGCGTTTGACTTCGTATTTACACGTTCAACTTGTAAACACTGACTCGGTGCTTCCGCCTACGTCAAGCGGTTCCTTATCATTACGTCACGAACGTGCATCACAGAACAGGTGAGCATTTGTGTTTATAAAGCATATACATTTATTTATTTCTAAATGAGTGATGGTTTGGCTAGATAAGACCCTTATTCATCGTCTGGTATGGTTTATAGCTCTTTGAAGCTGCACTGAAACTGTAATTTTGACCGTTTGGACTCCATTGAAGTTCACTATATGGAGAAAAATCCTGGAATGTTTTCATCAAAAACCTTAATTTCTTTTCGACTGAAGAAAGAAATACATAAACATCTTGAATGACACGGGGGTGAGTAAATTATCAGGAAATTTGAATTAATCCTTTAAAGGTACTATAATGATCCACTGGTTATCTTTCTCTTTAGGAACCACCAGGGCCAGATTTACCTCTTATCGTGACATAGGCAAAAAAAAATTACCCCCCCCCCCTTCCCTATTAATATATAACCACCCCAGCAAACAAAAATATTTCGTAATCAGTGGAAACCTTTACATTGTTTTCTATCACAATAAGTGCTTGCGTTCAGTCAATAAAGATCGATTGAAGTTCTAAATTAGTTTGAGAAAGGCATCGTGGCCACATTACCACTTCAAGTGCATTATTTCTCTAATAATTTTAATAGCCTGGAGTCACGACCACACCTCAAGACATTGTTGAGATGATTTATTGTCACGTTTCCGTCCTGAAATCTCGTGTGTGTTGAACTAATTTCGTACGCACCTCAGAAACCTTTGCAAGTTCCAAAACGTCATTTTAGAGCTAATAACAGAGGCTTGAGCCATTGATATGCAGGCGAACGCAGTTATTAATGCAGTTATTACAGAGAGAGAGAGAGCGTGTGAATACCAGCGTCTGTGCATCTCTCAGCAGTGTTCAGTCTACTAATAGTTAATCTTTAAGTTTAACTGCTTCAAGAACCTCGTTAGCATTTCGGCTGCAAAACCATTTCATTGATAAATTCGCGGGGCAGCGCTGACAAGTTTCTGTCCGTGTTTGTGCGCGAGTGCGTGTCTGTACTGTGTGTGCGTCTGTGGGTGATTTCAGTACATAAACAGGTGGAAAACATGGAAATAGTTGTCATTTTTTACCCTATATTACTTGTTATATTTATTTGCTCAATGTTTTCTGGGGTTTGGTTCTTTTAGTGTTGTAGATAGCCATAACAAAATATATTATATATCTCTTATATAAGCTCGCGAGCCTATAGGCACGTGGCTAGAATGCCTGTGCGTAAATCCGGCCCTGGAACCACATAATGTATATGTATATAAATGCATGATGTTGATTGTTGTTTATTTGTAATACACATTTATGTATTAAACAATTTATGGACAATCATGGTGTTCTGTCTATATAGTGAAATTGGGTTATTAATGTATAATAATAACAATAATATTAATAATAATTGCTATCTAGAAAAAGGTTCAAAGTGGAACCCATGAGGGTCATTAATGCACCTTTAAGTGAAGGTTCCAATTAGAACCTTTTCAGAAATTAACCTATAAGGTTCCACACAGTTGCAATCTCCATTTTTGAACCTTTTCTTCTAATATAGCGCCATATTAACATCTAAATGAATATACTGTGGTGAGGTGGTACAGTACAATAGGAACTCTCAGAGGTCCCATCTTATAAATTGTAATTATGAGTTGTAGGAAGACACCTGGTTTACAAATAAGCCTGACCTGGTCAGTTGGATTGGGTGTGTTTAATGATCCGACACAACTATAATTATTCAATAAAGCTGCTTTCTGCCTCTTGGCTGTTTACATCAACATATAAGAACTGTTGTTTATTCAGATGCAGTTTTTGCATATTCAATTAAATGTTTTATTTTGTTGCAAAATTCAGTTTAATTGCCTTGTCTTTGTATTAAAGAAAATGACTGTAATTTTTTTCTGTAAAAAATAAAATAAGTTAAATGTGTCCGGAATATCATAGTTTTAGTGACAATCAATTACAAAGTAAATAATAGTTTTCATGTTATTAGATTTTTAATAATAAAATAATAATAATAATAAATTTGTGTGGGGGGTTTGGGGTCAGAGTAAAGGCAGTTTTAGCTGAAAAATATTGTTAGCTGATGCTAACTGGCTAGCTCACTAATAATAATAATAATAATAATAATTTGTTACATTTATATAGCGCTTTTCTGTGTACTCAAAGCGCTTTATATAGAAGGGGGAATCTCTTTATAATTCTTAAATATAAAGTCCAAATATTTTATTCAATCAACTAGTTAGAATACATTTATGGAAAAACAAAGGATTTGATGATCAGAACAGAGTAATTGCCCGTTGCTGCCTGTTTATAAAATTATGTAATTCTGAAAATATAATTATATTTTTATTAAATAACACGTACTCCTTATCTACAGGCCCTACTGTTCTCATAACATATAATGTGAGGTTCTATAAAACAACATTTTACTGCTGAAAATGTGATTATTTACTGTAAAATCAGTTTTCTCTCTGGTAAAATTAAAATTTATCCCGACTTTATCTTGTGGTTATTTTAGGAAAAAAGTAGGGGGAGGGGTTTTACCCCACTCTGCCCTAAATTAAAATAGTCATTTTCAATCTATAATCCAGATGAATTAATTTTTTTTTTTTGGTCTTTAATCTGTACATTCAGAATCCGAGATTAAACATCACGAGAGACTGGAGCAGTGATTTTAGACATGAATATGTAATGTTTGCGTCATTAGCCCCGCCCCCGCCGCCGCGTTTATAAGAGCGCTGCCGCGTAGCTCCGCCCTTCTGCTCGCCTCTCCGTCCTCAGACCAGCTCCACAGAACCTCCAGCTCATCCGTCAGGTGTGTGTAACACTGTCTCATTCATACCTGTCTGTGTCTGTGTGTAAGTGCCTGTATTGCGCGGTTTTGTTCACGCAAGGTCGCTTTCTCATCTGAAGCGGTCACGGAACACGCCTACTGTAGGTTACGTTGCTTGTGTGGTCGAGCAACAGCCTTTGTTTTAACAAGCGAACACTTGTTTTCTGCGTTTCTGTCGCTTTCACACACACGCGCGCGCGACGGAATGCTGTAAAATCGTCGAGGAGGACGCAGCGCGTTAAACACGTGGCGAATATGGCTGCCGCAGCTGTTCCTCTCTCTCGCGTCTCTCTCCTTGTGTTTGTCTTGAGCTCGAGTTCAGTGTGTTTTATTGCGGACTGCGCGTGAAGCTCGTGTTGTATGGTGTATACAGTCACAGATGCACCTCTGCGCAAAGCAAACTCTCCACTAGAAACAAGGGCTTTGTGCAATAACGTTATACCGGGCCAGAACATCTACATACCGGCGACATCCGCCGGGCTCGCGCGTGCACGCTATTTGCAGGCTGACATCGTGAAAACGATGCAGCTAAAACCGGAAGTTAATAATAAATTAAATCGTTTTATTAACGTCTACACCCAAGCCTACCCCTTACAACAACGCAAAAATATTAATATTTTGTACAGTGACAATTTCGCTATATTGATGTGCGCATGCGCAGTAGTTTTTGCTGTGTGCCTTCTAGCCCTAACCATCTTTGACCGAGCGAGTGTTTCCGGAATGTGGGTCACGTGACCGGCTTGACACGTCAGCACAGTGACCACACGTGACGTCATATGGGGGACCCTGCTGTGTAAAACCTGCACGTTTTTAAATGAGCAGCTGTAGGTAATAACGCACAGGCTTTTAAGAGTCAGTGTGTTTTGGGCAGTTGATGATCAAAAGTCCCTCATTATGCATAATTATTGGTATTTTGATTGCACAATAAACAGTATCTGGCATTAGAGACGGAGAACGTTGTTTAACACGTTCTGGATGGATTTTATTAGTATAAGCTCAATCTTTTTATTGCCTTTTAAACCTTAAAACATAATAATAATAATAATCCAGTATTGCTGGACCTCTGCCTCCTGTGTATTGAAATGAGAACACAAACTAATTTCAGTACACTTGTAAATATTAAAGCATGTCTTGTATAACCTTGTTTTGCTGTTGAATGTAAAGCATGTTTAATTATGGAAATTAATACACACATTTATTGAGGTTTTCTGCTGTATTTAATCTGATTTGTCTTCATTTTGATATTAACTTCTCTTCAGAAAGCCTGCGTTCGTGTGCATGAGCGGTGACCTCATTATCTTGAAGATTAATATTGGTGTACTGTTAGATTAATCTAGTAGTTATTAATCTACAATGCTGTCAACTCAAACTTCAACTTTTAAGCTTTTTTTTACTGATAATGTAAATATTAATTATCTAATTGTGGTTGTTTTTGTGTCTTTAACTTAAACACCTCATGACCCTTGATAAACAGGCAGCAGTGAGATCAGGGTTTGGAAAAGTATGGAATTTGAAGTATTTTCCAGGTCTGGAAAAGTATGGAAAAAAGAAAGCAGGGTATGGAAAAGTGTGTTTCCAGACTTTTTCCCCTATTTAGTTTTTTATAATAGAAAATTAAGAATTTATTGAATAAGTTTATTGTACAAGAAGTCAGTCAAAATACAACTGAATGATTTATATAAGCATTTTGGGTTTCTTATAATATTCTTAGCACCGTATTACATAGCCTCCAGGACCTTTGCAAAAATAAAAAAAATATACAGACTTTTATGTGCGCACAAGAAACCATTAAACTCAGCATATAGACAATGCACATGAGCCACCTGTTGTGTCATCAGCCGTTACACAGCGTGGTTTCTTGGCCTCCACAAACTATGCATTAAAGAGACCTAAGGCCTTGAAATATGGCATACTGCCCTAATAAAAGCCACATTTTAAACTATTTTTTTTTAAACAGTACTCTCCTTTTTTATAAACCCTTGAACTTGGCAAATTTTATGCCATCGGTCCATTTCGTGTCATGGTTTCTGTGCTGCCACAGAGGATGTGTATTGGACATTAGGGCTTGATATTAGAGGTACTACCATTAGGGGCCGTTCACATATTGCGCGTGGAAAACGCTAGGCGCGCCGCTTTCTCCTTTTTTCCAAAGCGCTCGGGCGGTTGCGCTCGGGAGGCGTCTGTCGTTGCTAAGCAACCATCAGCTGCGCTCTCCGCATTGTTCCTCTTATTTGAGTCAAAATAATGAGGGCTTGACAAGTCAAAGTTCAGGAAATCCCTGCACAGCAATGATGAGCTGCTCCTCCATTTTTCTGCTGAGGTTTCAAAGTAACGGAAAAGGTGAGGAAGCTGATTGGTTGGTTCTTGTCACATGACCTGCGGTGCGCTTGCGGCATTCTGAAAATTTGAGATGTTTTTATCTCGATGCGGCGTGGATGCGCCTGGAAAAAACGACTGCGTCGCTTCCATTATGAGCGCGCATACCGCGCGTCTACATTTGAAATAACGAACTTGAGCGCGCAAAAGACGCGATATGTGAACGGCCCCTTAGAAAAGCCAAATTTTGAGCAAGTAGATCTGTTAATTCATGTGCATCCATGCTCTTGTTTTATTAATAGTAAGATGGCAGTGATGCACAAAGGAAATAGGCTATATAAAACCAGAAAGTGTAATGCGTAAGCATGCAAAAAATTCCCATGCAAATGTTACTTGTGTGCATGTAAAAGTCTTTATTTTTTTTATTTTATGGACTCTGTATGTTGTCACTTAGAGAAAATCAATGAAAAAAAAAAAACCCTGAGAAAATAAAAATATTTATAAATGACTTTTATATACCAAATATAAAGCTGAAAATAATGCTCTAACCATTTATGTAAAATACGGTCTCAATCTACTGAGAGGTTTGGAAATTTGAGTCTGGAAAAGCATGGAATTTTGAAATGGAAAATGTGTAGGAACCCTGTGAGATCATCTTTAGTGGTTTTCTGTAATGCTAGTGGTGTTTGTGATGATCGCACCTGTGGAACCCATGCGTTTGGCCCCCCGTGGCTTCATCTGTGCTGAAGACGCCTTCACCAGTATCATGAAAGTAATGATGTTGTTGTTTCTCTCAGAACTATGGCTGCCAAAACCGAGCGCACCTTCATTGCCATCAAACCAGACGGCGTCCAGCGAGGCCTGATCGGAGACATCATCAAGCGCTTCGAGCAGAAGGGCTTCAGACTGGTGGCCTTGAAGTTTCTCCAGGTGCGTTGACCTCTGACCTTGAAGATTACTGCATCGTTTCATATTCTGCTTGATCTCGTTCTGCCATCAGTCATGCATTTATTCACAAACCTGCTGAACTTGATGTAAATTGTTGTGGTAGATCAGAATGTGCATTGATTAATTTAACCTGTTAACTGTCACGGGCCCACTTTCCATTACATGATTTAAACAGTAATATCTTAGTCTGAACCTAAAGCAATCTTGACAAACTATATCTCGTTTGAAAGCTTAAAGACTCTAGTTTTCATATTTGGTGACTGATTTTTGAAATATTTTACAGAGCAACTGTAATTTATTAATTTGTAAGAAGAGTACTCATCAGAGTCAGAGAGCGAGTTCTGACCTTTACTTTGAAATAGTGATACATATATAAAATCATGAAAAATCTGTAAAAATCTTCATTCATGTTCATGTCACGTGTTCAAAAGATAAAATTCATTCTATTTTTTGAGATAAAAAGGTCTAAAAGTGTTTCGAATATAAAGAAAAAACAATAGGTTCTCAATTTTTGATGCAGCGTGAACTATAACGTACGTCCAGGGTTCTTGTTGCATGTCTTTTATGTGTTTTTTGAGGTTGAATTGAAATCAAATACTGCCATACTACCCTTAATACTTCTGAATGTGATGTCTACGTCATAAATATTGAGAAAAGTATGAAAAAACATGTTTCAGATCACTCAAAGCATATATGGAAGTGGAGACTCCCTTATATGGTCACTAATGGGGTTTGATGGTCATCTAGTGGAGACGCCCGTATATGGTCATCTAGTGGAGACGCCCTTATATGGTCATCTAGTGGAGACGCCCTTATATGGTCATCTAGTGGAGACGCCCTTATATGGTCATCTAGTGGAGACGCCCTTATATGGTCATCTAGTGGAGACACCCTTATATGGTCACTAATGGGGTTTGGTGGTCATCTAGTGGAGACGCCCTTATGTGGTCACTAATGGGGTTTGATGGTCATCTAGTGGAGAAGCTCTTATATGGTCACTAATGGGGTTTGATGGTCATCTAGTGGAGACGCTCTTATATGGTCACTAATGGGGTTTGATGGTCATCTAGTGGAGACGCTCTTATATGGTCGCTAATGGGGTTTGATGGTCATCTAGTGGAGACGCTCTTATATGGTCACTAATGGGGTTTGATGGTCATCTAGTGGAGAAGCTCTTATATGGTCACTAATAGGGTTTGATGGTCATCTAGTGGAGACGCTCTTATATAGTCACTAATAGGGTTTGATGGTCATCTAGTGGAGACGCCCTTATATGGTCACTAATGGGGTTTGATGGTCATCTAGTGGAGACGCTCTTATATGGTCACTAATAGTGGAGACGCTTTGATGGTCATCTAGTGGAGACACTCTTATATGGTTTGATGGTCACTAATGGGGTTTGATGGTCTAGTGGAGACACTCTTATATGGTCACTAATAGGGTTTGATGGTCATCTAGTGGAGAAGCTCTTATATGGTCACTAATGGGGTTTGATGGTCATCTAGTGGAGACGCCCTTATATGGTCACTAATGGGGTTTGATGGTCATCTAGTGGAGACGCCTAATGGGGTTTGATGGTCTTATATGGTCACTAATGGGGTTTGATGGTCATCTAGTGGAGAAGCTCTTATATGGTCACTAATGGGGTTTGATGGTCATCTAGTGGAGAAGCTCTTATATGGTCACTAATGGGGTTTGATGGTCATCTAGTGGAGACGCTCTTATAGTCACTAATGGGGTTTGATGGTCATCTAGTGGAGACGCTCTTATATGGTCACTAATGGGGTTTGATGGTAATCTAGTGGAGACGCTCTTATATGGTCACTAATAGGGTTTGATGGTCATCTAGTGGAGAAGCTCTTATATGGTCACTAATGGGGTTTGATGGTCGTAACATCTGCTGCACTCATGGTACGGCAGCAAAGCTCCTTGATTATTACGCCGGAATGAGAGTATAGTTCCTAGAAAATTGCAACTTTTCATTTTCCGTCAGTCTTGGTACACGATGTAGCTACAGAAGAGTCAAGCTTTAAATAGGAGAAATATCAACTCTTTGGTCATTTGAGCGAGATGCTAACGGTCTAATCCGATTCAATGATCTATGTTAAGCTAAGCTAAAAGTGCTACCGCCAGACATCGGCTGAATGGATTCAAAAATGGTAAAACTCAACTTTTTAACTCTAGGGGAGGTGTAAAATGAGCCTATTTCCAAAAAAAAGTGGAGTGTGCCTTTAAGCAGTGATTAGTGGAGTATGGAGGTTATTGCATTACTTGTGAGTTCTGCTGGAGGTGGTTAACGGTTTGCTTGGTTTGATGACAGGCGTCTGAGGACCTGCTGAAGCAGCATTACATCGACCTGAAGGACCGGCCGTTCTACACAGGACTGGTGAAGTACATGAGCTCCGGGCCGGTGGCTGCGATGGTAAGAGCTGAGCTGAAGCCTCGACACTCTTTGGACGCATTGCACTGCATGGTTCATAGGGATGGGCGATATACCAATAAAAATTCTTCCCACAATAAGAATTAGTACGGCGCTATGATTTGCGTGATGCAGAAAACGTGGACTGAATCCAGTCATAAAAACTGAATTCACAGTAACGAGGAATGTCACAGAATTGGTCAAAGTTTGGAAGAATTAATCAAAAGTATGTCATTTAAATGAAAACAAATCGCGATATGGACTAGAATCTGTAAATATTAAGCCACAAAAAGACTATTTAAATATGAATCCTGCATGTATCTGAACATAAACGCATGAACAATATCTCCAGAACTGCTCATGAGTATTTTAGCGTTTCATTTGATTATTGTTAGTTTCCGGCCGCAGCTGTATCCCTTCTAGCCACAACCAGCATCAGTTAAAGGCATCCACGGCAACCCGCCAAAATAAAAGTTCGGTTAAACTTGAAGACTTTGTGCCAGAAATATATCTGTTTAGTAGAATGTACCTAATACTACTACTACTGCTGCTAAAAAAAAAATCGGATATAGTCCCGTGTTTCCCCTGCTATTATCTTAGGAGAGCGGCCCAACGACCCCCCCCGCCCCCCTTGAAGCTCAAGTTCATTTTATTTAATTGTATTTTCTCTATAGCGCCAGATCACAACAGAAGTCATTTAAAGTTACCTTTCCTATAGAACAGGTCTATACCTTGTTCTTTTATTAAACAAACTAAATAATGTTATTTATCTTATTTACACAACGGCATGTTATTTCTGTCTCTGTTACATTACATTCACACGCTCTGTATCACGCACAGCGGAGTTCTGCCCCGATACTCTCTCACTCTCCCTCTCGCACACGCTCGCTCGCTCACTCTCTCACTCACGCGCACTCTCACTCTCACTCACGCGCACACTCTCTCTCACTCACGCGCACACTCTCTCTCACTCACGCGCACACTCTCTCTCACTCACGCGCACACTCTCTCTCACTCACGCGCACACTCTCTCTCACTCACGCGCACACTCTCTCTCACTCACGCGCACACTCTCTCACACTCACGCGCACTCTCTCACTCACGCGCACACTCTCTCTCACTCACGCGCACACTCTCTCTCACTCACGCGCACACTCTCTCTCACTCACGCGCACACTCTCTCTCACTCACGCGCACACTCTCTCTCACTCACGCGCACACTCACTCACGCGCACACTCACTCACGCGCACTCTCACTCACGCGCACTCTCACTCACTCACACTCACGCGCACACTCACACACACACACAAGTGTGAGCCCACTCACACTAGTATTTGTAAATATTAAGCCGCAAAACGACTATTTAAATATGACTTCTGCCTGTCTCTGTGTTAACGTATGGCGCATTTGCTACTCATACAGAAGCGCGCGTGAGGCTTGCGCTGATATTAGCATCTGTCGTCTCTCTAAATGAGGACGTAAATACATGAACAACATCTCCAGAACTGCTCTGAGAGTCACTTCATCAGCATTTGAGTAAAACTATCCTCTCACAGGGATCTAAAGGTGTTCACGGCAACCCGTCAAAATAAAAGTCCGGGTTTCTATTGTAAACATTGCGGCAGAACTATATTCCTATTGTTCAGTAGAATGTACATAATAGCCTACTAAAATGATTAAAACCTTATTTTTAAGGAATAATCAATCTTCAATGTTTTAATTGTAATATTAAATCCCCTTTGTTTTCCTCACAGCCCCCCCCCCCCCCCCCCCCCCCAAAAAGCCATAAACCTAGGAGAAACACTAGTCACAAAATCAGAAAGTCTTGCAGTGTAAATGCAGCTTTACAGACAGAAGTGCTCTCTCTTGTAGGTGTGGGAGGGTCTGAATGTTGTGAAGACTGGACGAGTGATGCTGGGAGAGACCAACCCTGCGGACTCCAAACCCGGCACCATCAGGGGAGACTTCTGCATTGAAGTGGGCAGGTGAGTCTGAGCTAACCAGGTCGTGTTCGGGTTCGTTTGCACCAACCCATAAGTTCATCGCCATAATGGCTGTTTTTGTAAAAAAAAAATATTCTCACTTGATGTTAAATTTGATACTAGGGTTGGGAATTTGTCAATTTCTCATTCCAATCAATAGCTATGTTTCCATCCAAAGATTCAAATTAAATTTATGCGCAAAAAACATAACGTGCGAATAAAGTACCGTTTCCATCCAACGAGTCAAAGAGAACAAAATCGTCACTTCCTGGTAAACAGTGGCACTAAATATCACTACAGGAGAAGCCACTTAATATAATAATTTTCATATATGACATAAATGAGTTGCACCTCAGACGAGACCATAAATGCGGTCACTGCTTTCGGAGGTGGATGCTGATGTTTGGGAACACAGTCGTTAAGACAGTAATTATACAGAAATACTTTGATGACAGACTTTGCTCAGGCTTTTCAGAACGACCCAAACAACATATAGATGCTGTGAACGAGATCGGTCCGCTGCTAGTCAAGCTTATCCCGTCTCATAGCACAGTCACATGACTTTTTCGATGCGCATGGAGGAATTTATTTGGTAAATGTTTCAATCGTAGTTTATGCAAATTTTTTCTTACCGGATAAAAAAATGTATCCTACTCAAATATGCGCACAAGTTTTTTTTTTTTTTTTTCTGCGCATTTTTAGAATTTATGCGCATCTTGGCGTTTCCATCCAGTGTTTTTTTTATTATTATTATTATTATTATTATTATTATTATTATTATTATTATTATTTATTTATTTTTTATTTATTTTTTTTCTGCGCATTTTTAGAATTTGTGCATCTTGGCGTTTCCATCCATTTTTTTTTTATTATTATTATTATTTTTATTTTTTTTATGCCATAATCCAAAATGCGCATAAAAATAGGTGGATGGAAACGCAGCTATTGACAGGTCTCAGAAAAGAGTTATCTGGGATAGGGAGAGTCTGTTATGGAGATAATGATAATATTTCTAGTCTTACCAAAACATAACATGCCAATGCAAATGTGAACATATGACTAGAAAAAAACTAACACTGCTAGATTATGATGCATCAGTGTTGTTGGTAAAGAGATGAACTCCAGTAAGAGATTAATCCTAGATATACTACATAACATTACAGCTTCTGTCTGCACAAAAGCTGAGTTTGGTGATGTATCCAGAGAGGGTTTCTCCCGCTTTAGATGAGCTCTTCCATAACGGCACGCTAAAATATTGGCAAGTAAAGCAAACAAATCACAACTTTGTTACAGTCCTGATCTCATTATAACGCTATATATGTGGCAGACTGGCGCTGCACATCATGCACTTAACTGTATTTCATTATCAAAGTCATTCCAGGATCACTGTGGCCTTTCAAATCCAGCTTTACTTTATTTCTCCGGTCTAACGCTAACAAATCAGACTTCAGATATCGCCCAAAATGGCACAACCAATCAATTTTTATTTTTAAAGTCATGGTAATCATCGCTTTCATGATCGATCGTCCATGTACTCGTGGTACCTCCATTAGACCTGTGATCTATGAACATTAGAGAAGGCAATATTCAGATGACTCTTCTTTTCCTCCAGGAACATCATCCATGGCAGTGACTCTGTGGACAGTGCAAATAAAGAGATCAGCTTGTGGTTCAAGCCTGAGGAGCTGGTGTCTTACAAGAGCTGTGCTCAAGACTGGATCTACGAGTGAACCGCAGACCAACTACCAAACACACTGAATCGATGCCTTTCTTCCCAGATCAGTAATAGACCCGAGTTTCTTTGTGTGATCTCGTCTTTTCTGAAGCACTTGTTCAAATAAATCATGATTCTCACATTTGTTTTGGAGTCGTTGTTATATTCCTCACTTTTTATTCTTAAAAGCACAGTGAATGTCTGTTAGGGTTATTTTTTCACCCTTACATGCTATGTTAGGCTCAAATATTGACTATTCTATACCTAACTAAGTTTGTTACGTGAATTTTTTTTTTTACATTAGGGAATTTTTAAAGTCCCAACTGAAGTTGTTGCAATTGGTATTAGTGTGCTCTCTGCCATTTTTGTCCGTCTCCTCCCTAAATTTCCTATTATTATTTTTATTTTAAGGGATTTGCAACATTGCGTTTCATAATTCTGACCTTATTTTTCACAGTGCCATGTTTGCATTACTCAACTGTAGCGCGAAATATAACCCAAGTAATGGTGCTACACCATTGAAAGCTTTGTTAAATAAGCAGAATTTTAAAGCCAATAACTCTTGACAACCAATGAAGTGATTAAATTTGGGATATGATTGTGTTTCTCAGTTGTATTCACTCGGGCTGCTGCAGTTTTGGATGGACCGCATCTGTCTTAGTGCGAAATAAATGTATTACATTTCTACTAGACTTGAGTATACAGTAGTCGACATTTGAACTGGATCATCAAAGTTGTCCTAAGACTAGAACAGGTATTGTTTTGGTTTTAGGACCTCTTTGATTTGCAGTGTTGGGCAGCAGGGCCGTTGCTAGTGGGGTTAAAGGTGGTGACAATTCTAGGGGTCCCTACCGCCCAGGGGGCCCCACAAAATCCAGGAATTTTACTATATAGGCCCATGTTCTGTGAATAATTCTAATATTTTATTAGTTGTATAACTGAGATATTATGAAAACCACAAAAAAGCATGCAATTTGGTTCCATGCTTGTATATTGTACTGTGTGGGGGGGGGGGGCAATCCTCTAGCTACGGCCCTGTTGGGCAGTAACTAGTTACTAGTAATTTGGTTACTGTAATATTAATTTTTGCAGTAATCCTAGAACCGAATCAGAACGCAGATTTGGTGCCTCATAAATTAAATATTTGTCCTTTGTTTCTCCGACTAGTTTCAGTATTGCGCTCCTATATTGTGCGCCGTCTGTTTGGCGCGCACGCGCGGCGGCGCTCATTCTAAATGTTGTTAAAAACAGCAAACACATGCCTCGACCCGCTGATTTAAAATCTTAATCAAATAATTCATATAAAGCTAGATTTATTATGTTCATAGTCTGTGTCCTCCCATTTTTATCACGTCACATGCATGTGATGAGGTGCAGCAGACGAGCTCGGAATATAGAAAATATTACATTCAGCAGATAGAAATATTGCATTATATTGATTTTGTCAAAAACATTTATATCTTCTGGAAAAAATATGATCTGAACACTGTTGTGTGTTGTGTGTGTGTGTGTGTACTTTACTCTGTATCGATTTGGCGTTACATCCCTCTGATCAGCATTATATTACTATAATTAAACATCTTTTTGGAAAATTAAACCGTTTCTTACAAACTTATGTGATTTGATAAAATAAATTATGAAATATAATCATATATGGGTAACGGAGAAATTACAATTAGCTTCAAGCTGACAGTTAATGAAATTAATACAACACTAATGTCACTATCAATCACTATTGAGTGTTTGTAATAAATAATAACGTGGATTTTGGTCAAATGAATGAGGAAGAAATGTTATTAGTAACATTTATGTGGAAGATACACTGTTACAACTTCTGTGCGGCGTGAAGAAACAATGTAACTAATTACTGTTGCCAGAAAGTAACAATATTACTTTTGAAAGGAGTAACTAGTAATGAGTAATATATTACATTCTTTGAGTAACTAACCCAACACTGGTGATTTGTGACTGAAACCTGATGACGGTTCGTCTCTGGGTCTCTCTTTCTGACAGCTCTCTCAGGCCAAACGGACCTGGAGGTGGTCTAGCTACAATTTTTAGGGCCCTATGAAATCAGTTTTATTTTTTGCTGAATTTATTTATTCTGTTTTTTCCGTTTTAATTTTTCTGGACTCCTTTTTAATGGTCAAATTAAATTGTATTAATCAAAAAGCATTTCTAATTAATTAAAATCATGAAACTTATACAATTTAACATTAGAAGTGTAACAAAAATGACATGTTTAGGGCCGTATGAAAAAAAAAATTCTCACCTTATGTTTTATTGTTACCAAATTCTGTTTTAGCACGTCTGATTATTTGAATGCATACAAACTATTTTTATTTATTCTTACAGTAGTGTTATGAAATGCCCCCCCCCCCCCCCCCCTCAGAAATTATTTTGTGTATTTAAATTTTACTGATTATCAGATGAAGCCATAATACATTGATTTTAATTAATGAAAATTAAACATTTAAATTTTTGGCAAGTAAAGGGGATTTACTAATTTAAATATTTTGTGATTATTTCTTAAATTAAGTTGTATTATTTTTCAACAGTAGTAGTAGTATTACGTACATTCTACTAAATAATAGTAATATAGCTATTTCTTTAATAAGTTAAACAGGACTTTTATTTTGACGGGTTGCCGAGTAAAGTTCTGTGTGTATATGATATGACTAGTTTTACTCAAATGAAATGGTAAAATGCTGGTTTTGATCAGTTTTGGAGATATTGTTGATGTATTTATGTCTTCATTGAGACGTCAGACGCTCTGTGTATGTAGTAAACAAAACCCTGCTCCATTCACACAGAGACACATGCAGGATTCAGATTTACATCAGATACTAGTCCATATCACCATTTGATTTAAGACCTACTTTTGATTCATTCATACAAACTTTGACAAACTCCGTGACATTAAACTATAAATTCCGTTTTTATGACGTGATTCTGTGTTTTCTGCATCACGGACATCATAGAGCCCTTCATTTTTCAAGAAGTCATTCAAATGTCGACTACTGCCTGTAGATGTCTTTTCTAAGTTTTGAGGCGCAACTCTTGCATATCGATCTCAATGGTCCTCTAATCTGCATCCTGGTTTACAGACCACCCAAAGTTAGTACAACGTTTTTTTTCATGAGTTTTCAGACTTTGTCAAATCAAGTGTCATGCTGTGATAGACTATTGGTTCCGGGGGATTTTAACATCCATGTCTGTTGCCTCTCTAAACCTATGGTAAAAAAAAATTACGAGTCATTCATAGATGCAAACTCCTTACCTTTTGGTGAAAACCCCTTTTTGAGATCAAAATAGGTCATCTACGAGATGTGTAGATCCAATGAGAAAGTGTTTTTGGTGGTGGTGGTGGGGGGTCTTTTTACAGTACCATTAGTACCAATTCATATCTGTAGCCAACCACTTTTGAACGCTCCTGTGTGTTTTTGCATGCATGCTCTGGTTTCGAATTACAAAATTGCAATGTTTTTGCAGTGTTGAGTATTGTAGCCAATCACAGGCATCTCTGTTGAAAGCAATGGCCAGTCAGAGGTGTTTTCTGTAGGTTAACACCTCTGAACTATTTTTTTGTTTTCGTACGTTTACAGAGTGCTCTACACGCTTGCAGATCTACCTAATATAATCAGAGAGACAATGTATACACACGGAATAAATAAGAGATTGATTGTTTAGTTAGTCATTGATTTATCACTAGTTTTCAGTAAGCTCGGTCAGTTGCGCTATAAGAGCTACATAATCCATTGACAAGTTGAAGAACCATTGGAAGAGGTGTTAGTGAGGCCAGCAGGGGGTGCTCACCCTGTGGTCTGTGTGGGTCCTAACGCCCCAGTATAGTGACGGGGACACTATACTGTCAAAAAAGCACCATCTTTCGGATGAGACTTTAAACCGAGGTCCTGACTCTCTGTGGTCACTAAAAATCCCATGACACTCATCGTAAAGAGTAGGGGTGTAACCCCGGTGTCCTGGCCAAATTCCCTCCACTGGCCCTTGTCAAACATGGCCTCCCAATAATCCCCATCCACTTGATTGGCTCGATCTCTCTCTCCTCTCCACCTGTAGCTGGTGTGTGGTGTGCGCTGTGGCTGCCGTCGCATCATCCAAGTGGATGCTGCACACTGGTGGTGGTTGAGGAGAGACCCCCTCATATGATTGTAAAGCGCTTTGGGTGTACAACAATACACAATAAAGCGCTATATACTAATAAATGCTTCATTCATTCATTCATTAAAAAGTTGTGTTCGTCTAAGAGCACCGAACGTCCACGTATACTGTTTCAAGAATGACAAACGTTCAAGCGTGTAAAAGATTACACGAGTGAATCCGCTAAATTTTTCCATCAGTCATTGCTATGATTGACAGTGATAACTGCCCTGGGCGGAACGATCTATCTGACAAACCCATGTCAAAAATACACCTGTGCATTAAGTGATGCAGAGTAAATTCAGAGTAACAGAGTAACTGTGTTGGCTGAATATATTTAGCAGCTTCTACAGTTAAAACACTCATGTGGCCTTTTTACAATGTTTAAAAAAAATTGCGTGTCTTTGTCAACTTTTGATGCGTTTGCATCCCTGGTCTCATTGACTCAACTCAATTTTGTACAGTGTCTCCTCCTACTCATAATCTAGGCCATACACTAGATCTTGTTTTGACTCGTGGTCTCTCTGTACACTCATTTGAAGTACTCGATGCTGTATTTCTGATCACTGTTCTGTATAATTTGAACCTGCGGTCCCATATGTACAGACCATCCTCTCTCAGCCTGTATGCAGCTCTCGTGTTTTTCACGGCACTAGAATTCTCTACATTTTTCTCTAATTCTGAGGTCTCTTTGTCACCTGATATGAACTCTGATCAGCTGGTCCTCATTTTCAACTCTTCTTGTTCTACTGCATTGAATACTGTTGCTCCGCTGAAGCCTAGAAAGCGGCAAGCTAGATCTAGTCCTCAACTTTGGCTAAATGCTTCTACTCATGCGCTCAGACAAGAGTGCAGGGGGAAAAAGGATGGGCTTCAAGTTTATCAAATTTTGAAAGATTGTCTAACCACCTATCAAAAGTCTGTCAGCGATGCAAAATCTCAATACTTTTCAAATTTGATTGCCATGAATGCAAACAGGCCAAAAGTTCCAGCCACTTAATCAGCCCCTGTTGGCAATCTCGAGACCTGCGCAGAATTCTTGGGTTTAAACCGGTGTCTCCATCTCAATTTATTGCATTCATTTCTAAGATGAAATTTACATATTGTCAATCCGATGTACTGCCTGGCCATTTGCTTAGAGAGGTGCTGGACACTATTAGCCCTGCCCTTTTAACTATTATAAAGTTCTTTGACTAGTGGGGTTTTCCCAGAGTCCTTTAAACACGCTTCTGTACAGCCCCTGTTAAAAAGATCTCAGCTTGATCCATCTGTTCTTAGTAACTACCGGCTGATTTCTAAACTCCCATTTATTTCTAAGGTTTTAGAGAAAGCAGTGCTTTCACAGATTAACGTCTTACCTGGATGCTTACCTGGAACATTCTGGATAAGTTCCAATCTGGTTTTAGATCACTTCACAGTACAGAGTCGGCCTTGCTTAAAGTTATGAATGATCTTTTGCTGTCCATTGACAGACGGTCCATTGTTAGATTTGAGTGCAGCCTTCGACACCATTGACCATGACATCCTCTTGAACCAACTCAAATGTATAGTAGGGGTTCAAGGCATGGCCTTACAGTGGTTCACCTCTTATTTAAAGGGTAGGACTTTTTCAGTAAATATTGGGCCGTTCACCTCACCTTCTGCGCCGATCCCTTATGGGGTTCCACAGGGTTCTGTTCTTGGCCCTTTATTGTTCTCACTCTACATGCTTCCCCTAGGCTCCAGAAATATAGTATTAACTATCACTGCTATGAACTCCAACTTTACCTTCCAATCAAACTTGAAAATGACTCTTCTTTACAAAATCTTTTCTCATGTTTTGACGAAGTGAGAACTTGGATGGCTAATAATTTTTTGCAACTAAACGCTGACAAAACTGAGATGCTTCTGCTAGGCCCCCGCTGCACTCAATTGTACTCTTACAAGTAGGTTAGGTTTCTTTAGTAACAACTTACAACACCATGTAAAAAATCTAGGGGTCTATTTCGATCCATTACTACAATTTGATCAGCATGTAAACACGGTTGTAAAGAGTAGCTTCATCCACCTCAGATCTGTCGCGAAAGTAAAACATTTTTCGAACAGATCTAGAAATTGTCATCCATGCATTAATCTCTTCCAGGCTGGACGATTGTAACTCTCTGTATGTTGGCCTTCCTCAATGTGAGAAGATTTGCGCGAGCCATTCCTATCGCGAAGCTGATGATACTATATGTGATCTATTTGAATTCTATTGAGAATCTGCCACTTTAAAATGCTATGGAGAAAGTCAAACATTATCTAAAAAAGGCAAATAAACTAAAAAGACTGATGAAAAGAGGACAAAACAATCTTGCACCAACACATAAGCCTATATTAAAATATTTTTGAACTACTAATGACAACCTTTACTAGAATTCATAACGTTTTATTGTAGGCTTGTTTATTGTGGTATATTTTGTACAGGCAAGAGGATGAAGCCAGAATATAAACACAATGTGCAAAGTTTCACATTAAATGGCTTCCCATAGAAAACCATTAGAAGGAAAACACTGAACCGTTCATATTCTGGCCTCATCTGCTTGCCTGTGTAAACTATGCATAATTAATGTGGTGATTACTGAATTTGATCTTTTAATATTACTCTTTTAAATATATTAAGGCACTTTAAGTGTTTTTACAACGTTTTGTTGCACTGTTTATGATTGAAATATTGCCACGGGTGCTTAATATGGATTACAAATGGCCAAAACTTGCATTTTGTTCAGAAATATTTTGCTTGCATTTTGTTCCTTTGTTTTATTCTTTTGAGAGGTGATCTAAATATTTGCGGCTGTGAAACAGATGAAAAATTGACACGCTTGTGCAGCGCTCTATGGATATTTTGCCCTCCGAGTCTTCGAGCCGGTCACGTGACTGAAAACTATCAACAGGTAAACAAGTAGGTTAATTGTTAACTAGGCTATTATTGAAGTTATGTTATTAACTTAATTATTGTGGATAATAGCAAAGACCTTTTTACAAAAATAAATATATAAACAAACAAATAAACCTTATGAGGGAGCATGACGCGGGACTCCACTACAACAGCTCATACTTCAACCCCCCCAATATTCAAACCAAAACTACGCCCTTGTATACAAGGCATTGCAAAAGTCAGCCCCTGATTATATCTGTGATCTTATCCAGCCATATACAACCTCTAGGTCATTAAGATCTCGTAACCAGCTTCTTTATCTGTCCCTCGTTCTCGCTGTAAATCCAAAGGTGACTGAGCTTTCGCTGTTGCTGCTCCCTAAACTCTGGGACAGTCTTCTACTCATTATCAGGGCCTCCCCATCACTCAGTGTTTTAAAATCAAATTTAAAGACTCATTTTTACACCTTTGCATTTGAGTGATGCATTATCTCTGTTGCTTTTTATCTAACCTTTTATTGTAAAGCACTTTGGATCAACGATGGTTGTGTTAAAGTTGTGCTCTATGAATAAAGCTTGACTTGACTTGACGAAAGGTTTTGATCCACTTCAAATGTTGACTACTATAGTTCAAATACACTATATTGCCAAAAGTATTGGGTCGCCCCCTTCTAATGAACAGGTTTGACTACTTTAGTACAAATCTTAATGTTAAAGCATATAATGATATTCTAGGAAATTGTGTGCTTCTAATATTGTAGCAACAGTTTGGACTCTTTTCTATTCTAACATGACAATGTCTCTGTGTATAAGACAAGGTTCAAAAACTCATCACCAAACACCAATGACTTGTACATATGGGTTCAGTCATTTTAGACACTTACAAAACTGTTGCAACAGAGATGGAAATGCAATTTTTAAATACATGAATTATGTTCCCATCGTTGTTGCCACATATTTGGAAGTGCATTTTTCTGTTCTAAAGAAGGGGGTGCCAATACTTTTGTCTATATAGTGTATGTACAAGTCATTGGTGTTTGGTGATGAGTTTTTGGCTCAAGGTCTGCATTTACAGTCACACCAGAGGTGTTAAACTATTAGGACTTGGTTTTATGCAGACCAGTCAAGTTCTTCCACACTGACTCAATCAATCATTTTCTTTTTGAACCTTGTCTTATACACAGAGACATTGTCATGTTAGAATAGAAAAGAGTCCAAACTGTTGCTATAATATTAGAAGCACACAATTTCCTAGAATATCATTATATGCTTTAACATTAAGATTTGTACTCATAGAAATTACTAAAGTAGTCAAACCTGTTCATTAGAAGGGGTGCCAATACTTTTGGCAATATAGTGTATGTTAACATATTTACTGACATATCGCTCAAGGCTTACGGATATAAAAATTATAATTAAACTTTATTTGGAGTACTACTTGCGCAGAGTGCACATTTCTTAATATTAAGCCTAAAATGTGTTTTAATGTCACTATTGATGAGGATTGTATGATCTTTGAATAATATCAGTCTTTAAAAGCAAGATATTTGAAGTGTACCTGAAGTATACTTGCAATAGTTCCACTTTAGCACAATCAAATATACTTCAGTATATCTTGGACTGCAGCATTACTTCCGCACAATTAAAGTGCATTAAGTACAAAATTAGTTCCAATTTAGCAGACTTTAAGTATACCAGCTTAGTATAGCAAAAGTACAATTGCAGGGTATTTTTATTAAGTACATGTACAGTAAATGTATTTTAAATACATTTCAGTATATTTATTTTTCACTAGGGTAGCAATGTTTCTACGATGGAAAAGGGCTGTTCTACAGACACTGGAATTATGATCACAGCACAGATTACAATAAAAAAATAACACTCCTAAATGTTGAAAACATTGTGTAACAATAATACATCTAAAGACTATATTTATATTCTATAGTCTTGTGTTCAGGGGTTTTTGGTCCAATAAAAAAATACTTGTCTTGTTTTGTCTTTGAGATCCCTAATACACTTAGCTAACTTGGCAAATGTGGAGGTCTGGAGAAACTATAAAGCTGAGTATATCATCAGTGGAAACTAATGCTATAGTACCAGCCCGATCTCACGGCAATTCGTACATATTTTACGAGGTGGCTAATTCGTACGAATTCGTACGACCTCACTCGTAGAAATTCATACGATTTTTGCTAAATCGTACGTATTTTACAAGTTGCCAATTCGTATGAATTAGTACGAATGACCTACACCTAACCCCGCCCCTAAACCTACTCGTCAGTGGGGTTTAGACAAATCGTACGAGTGAGGTCGTACGAATTAGCCACCTCGTAAAATACGTACGAATTGCCGTGAGATAGCGTTGTATAGTACCTGATTTACACTGCAGGTTTGATACCCAATTCTGATTTATTGAATACATCCAATTTCTTTTGATGTGAAGACCATCTTACATCTTCTTTAAAAAGGGACCCATATCTGATATCTGCTTTTACACCGCACACTTGGCGAAACAACCCAAGGTAGATGTACTGACCCGGAAACAGGGTTGCCAGGCCTGCATAACAAAACCAGCCCAAACCTGGGACAATCATGTTTTTTCCACTGTTTTCCCTTCCGATGAAATCACATCCCAGGGGAGGGGGAGATTGCTTTAATCCGCAGCAACAGTGTAAAAGTAGCCCAACACCAGGATAAGTGTCCACTTGAACTGAGATCATTTGTCACTGTCATTTTTACAATGACATACAACTCATTGATGGGACTATCCAGTCTGAATCCATGTGCTTTTTTTCCTGCTTATACATTCATGGGTCATATCTGATCTGTCTCACATGGGAGGGAAAAAATCTGAATTGTAATGTAATGTAAATGCGGCCATAATGTCCTCCAGTGGAAGTATATAAAAGAAGAAAAGTAAAGAACTTAAGACCGATCCCTGTGGCACTCCGTACTTAATTTGTGTTTGGACTGATACCTTATCCTTAACACACACAAACTAGTAGCAGCTAGTTTGTGGTGGGTCCACAAATGCCAACATAATTCTCGAGCCTATTCAAGAGAATATCATGGTCTGTAGTGTCAATCTGATAGTACTAGAAAAGCCAAAGGTCAGATGATACAAGCAAGTCATTTGTAACTCTGGTTTAGACAGGGTGCTCGACAGGATACGGCCAACCAAAACACCAGCTCACACCCTGCAACATGCTCACAAACTCTTAGTAGGTATAGGATCCAGAGTACATGTAGTTGGTTTCGATGCTTTAAAGTTTGGCTAGTTCTTTCTCTCCTGTAGCATCAGATGACTGAAGTTGTTCAAAGGGAAAGCATATCCAGCAAGAGAAAGCTATATGTTGTCTTTGATGAAAAAAGCAACAACTCTTTGACATTAAAGAGAAATGGAATGCAGTACATCTTGAAAACCTGTCCTGCAGTAATTGAGATAATTGAGAGTAATTGCTGGTCACCATCTACATCTCAAAGCTGTGGCACGTAAGATCACAGCTGTTGACAACTACAGAAAACTTTATGCTCAAAGGAGAGAGGAAAACATGTATTTGAGTAAGTATTATGCAGGAAGTATGTTGCCATGGGTAAAAAGTGATGCAAACATAAGGAGATTTGCTTTTGGATAAGAACACAAGCAAAGGCCCTTTTTCAGATATTTCCAGTCTGGATGACCTCACTGAGGAGTCTTCTGTCCCAGGCAAATGTGCCGCACATGTCCTGAAAAGTGAAGCCAAAACATTTCAATCACCATCTGATAGCTGGCTGCAGAATGGGTCATATACAACACCCTTTCTGTGTAAACAAATGGGACGTGAGGCAAACTAAAAAGTCAATTACTCTTCAAATACATTTTTCCCAAAGATGGTTTCCATCATTGTAGGTAGTTCTTATCATGCTGATGCATGCTCAACTGTTTGATTTTTTAATAAGTTTGCTTTTATTTTGTTATTTGATATTCACGATTGTGTGCTTGCGTTTGTGTCTGTGGGAGTTTGGGTGGGACTTTGATACTATGGCTCCAACTCATGATCACTACTGCGCAGACTCGGCACGCAAATAAATAACTACTGCACAGACTTGGGCTCCAAATGAATCACTACTGCGCAGACTTAGGCTCCAAATGAATCACTACTGCGCAGACTCAGGCTCCAAATGAATCACTACTGCGCAGACTTAGGCTCCAAATGAATCACTACTGCGCAGACTCAGGCTCCAAATGAATCACTACTGCGCAGACTTAGGCTTCAAATCAATCACTACTGCACAGATTCAGGCTCCAAATGAATCACTACTGCGCAGACTTAGGCTCCAAATGAATCACTACTGCGCAGACTTAGGCTTCAAATCAATTACTACTGCACAGATTCAGGCTGCAAATGAATCACTACTGCGCAGACTCTGGCTCCAAATGAATCCTACTGCGCAGACTCTGGCTCCAAATGAATCACTACTGCGCAGAATCAGGCTCCAAATGAAGCCCACTGCGCAGAATCAGGCTCCAAATGAATCACTACTGCGCAGACTCTGGCTCCAAATGAATCACTACTGCGCAGACTCTGGATCCAAATGAATCACTACTGCGCAGACTCTGGCTCCAAATGAATCACTACTGCGCAGACTCTGGCTTCAAATGAATCACTACTGCGCAGACTCTGGTTCCAAATGAATCACTACTGCGCAGACTCTGGCTTCCAAATGAATCACTACTGCGCAGACTCAGTGTCCAAATGAATACTACTGCGCAGACTCTGGCTTCCAAATGAATCACTACTGCGCAGACTCTGGCTCCAAATGAATCACTACTGCGCAGACTCTGGCTCCAAATGAATCACTACTGCGCAGACTCTGGCTTCAAATGAATCACTACTGCGCAGACTCTGGCTCCAAATGTATCACTACTGCGCAGACTCTGGCTTCAAATGAATCACTACTGCGCAGACTCTGGCTTCAAATGAATCACTACTGCGCAGACTCTTGCTCCAAATGAATCACTACTGCGCAGACTCTGGCTTCAAATGAATCACTACTGCGCAGACTCTGGTTCCAAATGAATCACTACTGCGCAGACTCTGGCTCCAAATGAATCACTACTGCGCAGACTCTGGCTCCAAATGTATCACTACTGCGCAGACTCTGGCTTCAAATGAATCACTACTGCGCAGACTCTGGCTTCAAATGAATCACTACTGCGCAGACTCTGGCTCCAAATGAATCACTACTGCGCAGACTCTGGCTTCAAATGAATCACTACTGCGCAGACTCTGGCTTCAAATGAATCACTACTGCGCAGACTCAGGCTCCAAATGAATCACTACTGCGCAGATTCTGGCTCCAAATGAATCACTACTGCGCAGATTCTGGCTCCAAATGAATCACTACTGCGCAGACTCTGGCTCCAAATGAATCACTACTGCGCAGACTCTGGCTCCAAATGAATCACTACTGCGCAGACTCTGGCTCCAAATGAATCACTACTGCGCAGACCCTGGCTCCAAATGAATCACTACTGCGCAGACTCTGGCTCCAAATGAATCACTACTGCGCAGATTCAGGCTCCAAATGAATCACTACTGCGCAGACTCTGGCTCCAAATGAATCACTACTGCGCAGACTCTGGCTCCAAATGAATCACTACTGCGCAGACTCTGGCTCCAAATGACGTCATCAGCGCACGATGGCAGCGGCTATACTTGAAGCATTTTGGCTTCACTTCTCTACAGTGAAGGATACGGAAGAAGATTAGGGCCAAGCAATAATAAAAAAATAAAATAAAACCATCTTGAGATTAAAGTCATTATAATATGAGATTAAAGTCGTTAAATTTCAAGAAAAATGTCGAAATAAAATGTTGAGATTAAAATCATTAAATTTCCAGAATAAAGTCATTATGATTCGAGATAAAACTCATTAAATTTTGAGAAAAAAAGTTGAGATAAAATGTTGAGAATAAACTCGAGAAAAAAAATTCTCGTTTTTTCGAGAAAAAAAAACGTGTTAAATTTCAAGAATAAACACACTCATTCATTTCATCTCGTTAGACAGATTCAAAAAGCGTGTGCAATGGTTGGAGAGTAATGCGCACGGACATAGTGTGTAATGCGATCGACTAGGGTTCGAAACCGTCTTTAGCCGAACTCCCTTTCCTCATCACATATCACATCGGAAAAGTGGAAATCAATCGCTTAACGAGCACCAGACACTGCTATCACCGGTGCTGAGTTTGCTGTTTGCTCTCCCTGAGGAAGGCATGTGCCAAAACGTGGTTTTTAGATTCTTTTGGATGTAGCCATCTGATAATAAAGGCTTTTTAATCTACAAGAGTGCCATGGTTGTCCTAAAGTTTTCTTCGATGGACTGTTATAAACCCTAGACCAGAGAGCACCTGGACCCAGAGATGCACTCTCTACTATTGGACTTTATAATTAAGACCTGTTTTGATGTAAAGGGACAGTGGTATATCAGCAGTATTTATTTATGATATTATTTATTAAATTATATATATATATGGTAAATATTTGGAGCCAGTGTGCTGACCTTGTTGAAATGATTTTGAGTGGACCCTGTTGTGTAATAACTCACATAGGTGTTGTTAGCAATCACCTTGCATGAACACATCATTTGTTTATCAAGAGTTTTCCAAGACAATAACTCCTTACAAAAGATTTAAAATGAAACTACAGTCAAATTTATGTAACCATATATGTAACACTACATCATCAGGCACTTTTCTTCGTATGTTTTGGGAATGTCCTATCGTCATCAGTCTATGGACACATGTAAACCTGGTTTTGTCATCATTACTGTGAATTGATTGGTCTGTTAACCCAAGTTTGTGTCTTCTTAATGATGATTCTGGTCTCTGTATTAGTTCAATGCAAAAGAGAATGTTGTTTGCTGGTTTTACAGCTGTGAAGAAGACAATAATCCAGAACTGGTTTACACCACACATGTGTAGAAAAACATATTGGATCCGTAGCCTCCTGCAAATAGTGACGTGTGAATGTACAACAGCACGAATCAATGGGGCCAAGCCTTTGACCATTGATGCTTGCCAGTGCTTTCTCTTTGATATACGTGATTGTATAAAGGAGTGACTTTTGTGTTTTTCTTGTCCTTCCCTGTCTCCCTCCCTTTTGACTGGACTTTGAGATTTTGAGTATGTGTCTGTTGTTTTGTTTTGTTATATTTTGGATGCTGTGTTGTGTTATGTGTGAAAAAAAACTAAAAAATGTTGATAACAAAAAAAAGTTTTCCAAGACAGCAAAATTCATATTAATTTCAAGTAGTGTTGCTTTCGTCAATGAAAATGATGACTAAATATCGTCGTCAACGAACCTTTATCACGTGACGAAAACGAGACGAGACGCAACGCTGGTCATGTGACGATGACGATAATTAAATGTATAATGCAATATCGTTGACGAATAAAAACGAGACTAAATGTGGTTTACAAAATAAAAACTATGCTAAAACGTCTCTTCATTTTTGATGACCAAAACGAGACGAAATGAAATGTTATAACGTTATTTCGTCTCGTTTAGTCGCGTTATTATTAGTTTGCAGTATTTCTGTTTCATGTGACTTAACGTTACTTCAGGGGCTGTCAGGGTTGCCAGGTTTTCGCAACAAAACCCGCCCAATTGCTACTCAAAACTAGCCCCATCGCATTTCGAGGGGGGTTCCCCGGTAAAGTTCCAGGGGCTAAATATTCCATTCCAGCATTCCAGGGGCTAAATATCACGTTATTGGGGTCGCTTCAACCCGCGGACATGAAAAACAACCCGCGGCAACAGTGTTAAAGTAGCCCGATTGACTTGGCAACACTCTGCGCAGACGCAGGCGACGTCACTTCCTCAAGCTCCACTCGCGGCATTATTTAGAAGACGACAACAAACAAAGTTAAGTCTGACACAGAGAAAGAGACTTCATCTGACTTCAGTTTACAAGCAATACAAGTAACACATTTTATTTGCACTTTTTAGTATGTTATTGTAGCTCGAGCATTCAAGCACCTTGTTTCTCTTTGTTAAACTTGAATGTATATATTTTTTCTGGCATTGTCATGTGATGCTATTTTATTTTATTTATTGTTTTTATTTATTTAAATTTATGTGTGTGCACTTCTAACATGTTTGGTTGGTAAAATAAATGTAAATTCAAATCAGAGCATCTTTGGATGTATTCTTGAGTCTATAAGGTAACAATAATATAATAAGATAACCTTGTTTGAAATGGGTTTGGCTAAAATAACATGTTGGTTTCGTCTGTACTGCTAGGTACTTATACTATATTGACTGGGTTAAATAGAATTGCATTACTAAAAAGAGACTAAAACACAATTTTCATTGACTAAAACTAGACTAAATGTCATCAGTTTTCGTCGACTAAAACTAGACTAAAATAGTCATGGATAATTCTGACTAAAATAAGACTAAAATGCTCAGACTTTTAGTTGACTGAAACTTGACTAGACTAAAAAGAGTATGAACGTGACTAAAACTAATAAAAACTAAAATGACAGCTTCACACAAAGACTAGACTAAAACTAAAATTAAAACAGGCCGCCAAAAACAACACTAGTTTCAAGTCAAACAACAGAGACATTTAAGGAAAGCAACAGATCTATTCAGATATTTCAGTGGTGATGCAATGGCATGTGGCAGAAAGAAGCTGTGTAATATCAGGCCAAAGTCAGCATGACTCACACAATACACAATGAAACATAAAACTGCATTATACACCTAAACTGGATGGTTTTAAGTAGATTAACTCATCTCATCCAAAATGTAGGTGCCTTGCTTTCTTTAGTAGAACAAGAATTTCCTAAAACTGAGTTTCATTAAACATTTTTAGTTAAAATAAATAAATAAAATGAGTTTAGAATGACACATTGCCTTTCTTTATTGTGTGGCGAAATGTGACGAAATCCAACCATGGCTAAAACCATATGCAGATACCATAACATATGGAAATAATGATACTGTGTTTTTTTGTGGAAGTGCAGAAGGCAGTGGTGTAAAGGTTTACAGTAAATGTACTTGATTACTTTAGTATCTTTTTGGCCTCTTTGCAACTGTATGGAATATCAATGATATTGCAACATTTACACGACTGCATTTTTGAATAAATGCATGTATTTTTTACTCCGCTATATTTCAGATGACCTTTACCAAAGTCCCTTCGTTAGGAGCCATATTTGCCATCTGAGTGGCAAAATCCTAAAATCTCTACAACAAAAAACAAAAACCAGCAACACAATCTGACATGAACTGTATCATAAATGTTGTTTCTTATGCTCAAATAGTGTTAGATAAAAATTCAGGTTGGTCCAGGCAATTCAGAAGTACAGGCCTAAATGAGTGATGTAGTAATTGGCGATTGGTCCTTTTATTTAGAAGGCGGGACTTATTCAGCCATATTTGGCGTGGCACTTCCTCTTATGAATCTCGGTATATCTGAATATATAATATGTCTATATTTACACTGTACTCTAACAGTTCTTCCTTCTGTATTGGATAAGAAACAGGTAGCACGCTGATCTGCCAGACGTGGGTCTTTCATGCCGAGAAATGTTTTTTACATAATAATGCATTAATCATCTTTATAAAAGTTCTCAATGTTAAATGATCTTAAAGTAATAAACGAATCAATATCTAAATGTATATGGACAGGTCCTCATCCTGATGCTTCTTGGGTTGAAATAGAAATGGACTTATGTGGTACTTCTGAATTAGAAAGATCTCAAGATAGAAGATTTTTTCTCTTATATTTGCAAGCTTGGTCTGCTATTAAAATATTTATTTATTATAAACAACCCTTATTTATTCTCTGGTAGAAAATTCTGGTCTGTGTCCTAAAATGGGAACATATTTTTCTCATGGAAACAAGCTGGTGTAAATCATATATATGATTTATTCTACAAAGGTGAATTTATGACATTTGATAAGATTACGTCTCATTTTCATATTGTGCAAAAAGATTAGACACTATGTTAGTACTACAGGGTTCCTACGGGGTTTGGAAAAGTATGGAATTTGATTTAAGTATTTTCCAGGTCTGGAAAAGTATGGAAAAATAAAGCAGAGTATGGAAAAGTATTTGTGTTTCCAGACTTTTGCCCATATTTAGTTTTTTATAATAGAAAATTCAGAATTTATTGAAAATAAATGTATTGTACAAGTAGTCCAAGTCAAAATACGACTGGATGAATTCAAGGTGCACTTTTTCATTATGCAAAATTGCAGGTTAGAAGCATTTTGGGTTTCTTCTCACAATATTCTTAGCACCGTATTAGATAGCCTTAAGGACCTTTGCAAAAATAAAAAAATATACAGACTTTTATGTGTGCATGAGAAACTTAGCATATAGGACGATGCACATTGAGACACCTGCCATCAGCACATTTTGCGGTGTTGTTTCTTGGTCACAAAGTTTGCGTTAAAGAGACCTAAGGCCTTGAAATATGGCATACTGCCCTAACAAAAGCCACATTTTAAACACTTTTTTTTTACAGTACAGTACAGTACATTTTGGACATTAGGCCTTGATATTAGAGGTACTACCGTAAGAAAAGCCACATTTTGAGCAAATAGATATGTTAATTCATGTGCATCCATGCTCTTGTTTTATTCATAGTAAGATGGCAGTGATGCACAAAGGAAGTAGGTTATATAAAACTAGAAATTGTAATGTGTAAGCATGCAAAAAATTCCCATACGCATAGTTTCTCGAGGGCACAAAAAAAGTTGCTTGTGTACATGTTGTTTAGGGGCTTTGTATGTTGTCACTTCAAGAAAATCAATAAAAACAAACCCTGAGAAAATACAAATATTTACAGATGCCTGTATTATATACCAAAAATATAGCTGAAAATAATGCTCTATGAACCATTTATGTTAAATATGGTCTGAGAGGTTTTTTGAAATGGAAAAGGTGTATGAACGCTGGTACTAGGAACTCTTCATTGGAAATTATGACCATTTTCTTGAAAAATGTTTTCTTTGTAGTAAATTTGTATCTAAATTTTACTCAATGTTATATGAGCATAGGCAGAATAAGCAAAACATTGGGTATGATATTGATGCTGCTTCATGTAAAAACATTATTAAACTCCCAGTTACTATTTATGTCTGCAACAAATTTATAGAAATGCAGTTTTACATCAAGCCTATGTGTCACCATATAGATACAGCAAATTTAATAAACAGGTGTCACCTAACTGTATGAAGTGTATGAGAATGTAATAAGGTAATTTGTAAGGCCCTTTCAGATGTTTGCAAAGTTACAGTTAAAGCTTCATCTATTATGTGTTTGCTCCTCCTTTACAGGAACATAAAGATATTATTCATGCTTTGTTGATGCTGGCAAGGAAAGCCATTATGAACAAATGGGTTGGAGATAGCCCTCTCTTATTGTATATAGCGAATGACTATTTATGATAAAGACCATATATCCCTAGAAAAACTTAGATTCCATCTTATGGGTAAACGTATGTCATTTAAGAGAATATGAGAAGAACATTGAGATCTTTGGGGGTTAGTGAAGATCCCTGCATGGTACCAGAATATGAAAAATTAAATATAAATCTACATACCCCTATTTATTTATCTAGTTATATAAATATGGTGATGTAAATCGGAAATGGTTGTTTTTGTTTTTCTCTTTTATGTGTTATGATGAATATTCTGCATGTATTTTCTCCTCTTTTTCTTACTTTTATCATTGTTGTTATTATTATTATTGTTTTTTCTGTTGTGATCCTGATTTGTTATATGTGTCTCTGGAGCACGAGTCATAAGTAACACAGGTATATTTGTAGCAATAGACAACAATACATTGTATGGGTCAAAATTATACATTTTTATTTTATGCCAAAAATCATTAGGATATTAAAGATCATGTTCAGTGAAGATATTTAGTAAGTTTCCTACCATAAATATATCAAAACTTAATTTTTGATTAGTAATATGCATTGCTAAGAACTTCATTTGAACAACTTTAAAGGTGATTTTCTCAATATTTAGATTTTTTTGCACCCTCAGATTCCAGATTTACAAATATTGTCCTATCATAACAAACCATACATCAATGGAAAGATTATTTATTCAGATTTCAGATGATACATAAATCTCAATTTCAAAAAATTGACCCTTATGACTGGTTTTGTGCTCCAGGGTCACATATGATTTGTGTGCTACTCAATGGTTGCAAGAGCTTTACTGAGGCTTGATTTATTGAGGTGTTCAAATTATTTTTCTTATTTGTTTTATAAAATACACGTTTTCCTCTCAAACCAACGTTTCTTATTCTGTTTAAACCAGAGTCTCTAAGTCTCGAGTGTTGTTGGGTGTGTGGTTCTGTGCAGGTTCTCCGGTGGAAGGCATCTGAAGCTGAATCAGACTCTTCTGATTAGGGGCAATGTAAAATGCTGAAAATCAGGTTTAGCAACGTCTGGTTGAGTTCCTTTACTGAGGATCTAAATACTGTTCAGTGCATGCACTTATATAGTTATAGACACTTGCATGGCTCTCTTTATAAGTCCGGTCAGTGTCTCTTTAATAAGACTACCAGAGGTGGACATAGTACACAATTCTATTACTTGAGTGAAAGTACAGAGACTGCTGGTCAAATATTACTCCATTACAAGTGAAAGTTGTAAAGACAGATATCTGCTTAAGTGAAAGTACAGAAGTACTTGCTTTTAAAAGTACTTAAGTATCAAAAGTAAATGTCCTTTTTTATGTCAATGCACTGTTTTATTATCGTTGTACGTAATACTTGCAATACCTCTGAAGCAATATTACACCACACTGACTAGCTTGTAGTATCTTTGGAACAAAGAGCTTTTAGACTGTTAAAAACCTATGAGGAAATATATATATATTTAACACCCCACAAAAGCAGATGGTGGTGATCTCACACGGCTCTGACAGTGTGTGCACACATCTATATATAGACATTCATCCACATTTGAACAGAGTATACAGTAAGTTTACTGTAAATACAGAGTGCTACAGAAGAACATAAATCAAACCTGCTTTAAACCCAGCAACACAACTGTAGCTGTATAACTTTACAACAGCAACGCTGCTTTAACAAAAAAGCAAAACAGCAAGATTTGACATCAAAACAAAAAAATTAAAAATGCTGTCTAATCGCTCTCGCTGTACTTTGATGTCGCACACAGATCAAGTCCAACACCTATATTGTGTTTTATTAGGAGACGCACTTCTGTGGCTTTATAGGTAATATTTTCACGTACACAATTTAGCAAAATCAGACAATATTGTGTTTAATGTATACCACAATATTAACCTCTTATTATTGAATTGTTGTAAATAAATATCACTGGTCATTGTTCAAAAAAATGCTGGGAAATGCCCATTCCCATTAGGGGCAGTCGTGGCCTAATGGTTAGAGAGTCGGACTTGTAAGCGGAAGGTTGTGGGTTCGAATCTCAGGTCCGGCAGGGATTGTTGGTGGGGGGAGTATCCTCCTTCAATACCACGACTGAGGTGTCCTTGAGCAAGGCACTGAACCCCCATCTGCTCCCCGGGCCACTGCTCCGGGTGTGTGTTCACTTAGGATGGGTTAAATGCAGAGAATACATTTCACTACTGGTTATATAATCGTGTATGTGACAAATAAAAATAATCTTAATCTGTAAATTGATGTGTTATTCAGTGGGTCACATCTGCCCAAGGCTAATTCTCCTTCCCTGAGACACATATTTTGGCTGTGTCTAATACGCACTGGCCTAGCCTGTCAGACTTACTCGACTGCTTTTGGGAGCCGTGGCCAATCCCTGTAAGTGTTGAAGGAAAACATGTTCAACTCGCACACAAGACAGCATGCACACAGAGACCAGCGCTGTCAGGATCAAGACATCCACTGCACACAAAGATTCAACACAACATCAGAAACACATCAGAGGTAAGTCAGCTGAATCTTCTCAGTGTGCTGCTGGGGGTCTGTTCATAAAGCTTGCTTTGCTTCCAGTATAGCAAGAAATACAGTTTCTGATTTTGTAGGCTGGTGCTGCTGACTAGACTTTATACATTGCAAAAAATGCTTTTCTTACTTAGATTTTTTGTCTTGTTTCCAACCAAAATATCAAGTAAAAACTCAAGTTTGAGTTTTGACAAGTCAAAATCAAGTGAGTTTTTGCTTGAAACAAGCTAAATAATCTGCCAATTTGGTAAGAAAAATAATCTTGTTTTCTGTTTGATTATTTTCTTACCAAATTGGCAGATTATTTTGCTTGTTTCAAGCAAAAACTCACTTAATTTTAACTAATTTTTTTCTGAAAACAAGACAATCATTTTTACTTGTCTAGAAAATCCTTCCTGATTTAAGTTTTTTAGATATTTTGGTTGGAAACAAGACAAAAAAATTAAGTAAGATTTGCAGTGTAACCATGATATCAGAAATCATTATCACAGTTCTCAATGAAATCCATTGTTAGATGATTCATTCATTAAGCATCTAATATGAGTATCCAGCTTCACGTGTTTTCTTTAACATGTCTGTCAGTGTTCTTCAGTCTCAGTGTTGATTTGGAGTCACTTCATCAGATCCATCAACTATCAGTCTTCAGAGGCGGACAGTCACTAAGTACATTTACTTGAGTAATAATAATAATACTATTATCGATCGTCTTCGTCCATTTCTCACACCAAATTCCACAGCTATTCTTGTACATGGTCTAGTTACGTCACGCATTGATTGTTATGGGTTACCCCATAAACGTCTTCATAAGCTTCGATTGGTCCAGAATTCAGCTACTCGTATCATTACTAGAACCTCTTCCACCGAGCATATCACTCCAGTTCTCTATTACCTTCACTAGCTACCTGTTAAATATCGAATAGAGTACAAGATTCTAAAGCTCTTCATAATTCTGCCCCACCTTAGCTTTCTGATTTGCTTCATATATACATCTCAGATCTTCTTCATCTGTTTCTCTTGTTGTACCTTCTGTTCGTTTAGCCACTAACGAACTGCTCCTAATCTCTGGAATTCTCTTCCACAATCTATTCGAGAACGTGACTGTCTGACTACTTTTAAATCATGCCTTAAAACTTACCTGTTTAGATTAGCTTTTCTGATCAATTTTAATGATTTATTGTTATAGTTGTTACTTTGCCGTCAAGATTTCATGTTATGATTCTCACTTTACTGTACGGTGTCCTTGAGTGCTCCGAAAGGCGCCTTTAAATAAAATGTATTATTATTATTATTTACTTGAGTATTGTACTTAAAGGGATAGTTCACTTTGAAATTAAAATGTGGTATCTATCAGCTTACCCCAAGGGCATCCAAGATGTAGGTGTCTTTTTTTCTTCAGTAGATCCAATTTTGATGTTTTTAGGTCAAACCGTTCTAGTCTGTCAGTCATATAATGGCAGGTATAGGTCACTGTCTCTATAAGAGGGAAAAAGAACATGCACAGAGAAATCCAAATTAAACAATTCCCCATCGTAACTACACATTGATGGCCTAAGACACGAAACGAGCGGTTTGTGTGAGAAAACGAACAGTATTTATATCGTTAAATACAATGCAAATTTTAATTTCAAAGTGAACTATCCCTTTAAGTACACTTTTTGAGTATCTGTACTTTACTTGAGTGTTATTTTTTTCTGGAAACTTATGAGTTTAACTTCACTTCATTTGAAAGACAAATATCATACTTTTCACTCCGCTACATTTGTATCAAGGTCCTCAAAGTAGAAAGACGTTACAATGTAGCAGCTTTGAAAGTCAGCGGCTGTTAACTTTCAACAAAAGTTAACATGTTCTTCTCCAAAACATGACTATCTTTTTTTTTCAGACAGTTGGTAACACTTTACAATAAGGTGTCATTTGTTAACATTAGTTAATGTATTAACTAACATGCACAAACAATGATGAATGCATTTATTACACTATTTATTAATCTTTGTTAATGTTAGTTAATGCAAATACAGTTGTTCATTGTTTATTCATGTTAGTGCATTAACTAATGTTAACAAACACAACTTGTGATTTTAATAATGCATTAGCAAACTTATTCTAACTAAGATTAATAAATGCTGTAGAAGTATTGTTCATTCTTAGTTCATGTTAACTAATGAACCTTATTGTAAAGTGTTACCAGACAGTTTATCAGTAATCTCTCTTGTAGGGTTACATGATTTCCCAGCATTTTTTTAACACTGACCAGTGATATTTATTTACAATAATTAAATAATAAGAAGTTAATAATGTGGTATACATTAAACACAATATTGTCTGATTTTGCTAAATTGTGTACGTGAAAATATCACCTATAAAGCCACAGAAGTGCGTCTCCTAATAAAACACAATATAGGTGTTGGACTTGATCTGTGTGCGACATCAAAGTACAGCGAGAGCGATTAGACAGCATTTATAATTTTTTTGTTTTGATGTCAAATCTTGCTGTTTTGCTTTTTTGTTAAAGCAGCGTTGCTGTTGTAAAGTTATACAGCTACAGTTGTGTTGCTGGGTTTAAAGCAGGTTTGATTTATGTTCTTCTGTAGCACTCTGTATTTACAGTAAACTTACTGTATACTCTGTTCAAATGTGGATGAATGTCTATATATAGATGTGTGCACACACTGTCAGAGCCGTGTGAGATCACCACCATCTGCTTTTGTGGGGTGTTAAATATATATATATTTCCTCATAGGTTTTTAACAGTCTAAAAGCTCTTTGTTCCAAAGATACTACAAGCTAGTCAGTGTGGTGTAATATTGCTTCAGAGGTATTGCAAGTATTACGTACAACGATAATAAAACAGTGCATTGACATAAAAAAGGACATTTACTTTTGGTACTTAAGTACTTTTAAAAGCAAGTACTTCTGTACTTTCACTTAAGCAGATATCTGTCTTTACCACTTTCACTTGTAATGGAGTAATATTTGACCAGCAGTCTCTGTACTTTCACTCAAGTAATAGAATTGTGTACTATGTCCACCTCTGGTAGTCTTATTAAAGAGACACTGACCGGACTTATAAAGAGAGCCATGCAAGTGTCTATAACTATATAAGTGCATGCACTGAACAGTATTTAGATCCTCAGTAAAGGAACTCAACCAGATTTTGCTAAACCTGATTTTCAGCATTTTACGAGATGTTTATGCGCATGACCTTTGTTTTGAGATGTGTCTGCATATCTAGTGCTGTGCAATCATGAATAGGCACCTCCCTGTGAACAGACCTGGTTTATGCTGGTTAATGTTGGTTTAGTGCTTAGTGTGGTATCTATGCGTGCAATGCTCATGGAATTCTACAGTACTAGTCACCGGAAATACTTCAGCAGCAACATTAGTAATAGTTACTGCAGATGACTGTAATGTTCAACATCAGTTTACACACAAAACAATATATAGAAACAGTTCAAATGCGTATGCCTACTGCGCACTGCTTACTAACACAGGTAACGGAGCGCAAAATACATTTCTGTATGTATGTAGTTCTGCGGGAAATTTTAAACATGATCATATGTGTCCCTGGAGCACAACAGCAGTCATAAGTAACACAACAATAGACAACAATACATTGTATGAGTCAAAATTATACATTTTTCTTTTATGCCAAAAATCATTAGGATATTAAGATCATGTTCCATGAAGATATTTAGTAAATTTCCTACCGTAAATATATCAAAACTTAATTTCTGATTAGTAATATGCATTGCTAAGAACTTCATTTGAACAACTTTAAAGGCGATTTTCTCAATATTTAGATTTTTTTGCACCCTCAGATTCCAGATTTACAAATATTGTATCTCAGCCAAATATTGTCGAAAAATTGACACTTAAGACTGGTTTTGTGGTCCAGGGTCACATTTACTGTATATGGGATTATTAGAAATTGAGTTAAATACCACTCATCATCTTTAGAAAGACCACACGTTTTCAAGCCCATACGCAACCGTTAGTGTTATTTCTCTGATTAAGGTGTGATGCAGTTTATCTAAGCATAAAAAAATGACACATTATAAATAAGAACCATATACATTAGGAGGTTTGCGCTGTGGGACTGTAAGAGAGACCTGTGTAAAAACAGAGAGAGAGAAAAGCAATGTTTACTTATTGAAATCAGATCTCCTATTAAGATGTTTTAATAACTGTGTCATTCAATTAAAAAACGAATTGAAGGGGGGTGTGAACACATCTGAACACATTAGGCCTATCTGTAAATTGACTGTTAAGATAAATCATTTTGCACAGTTTATTATCTGTGATACTATTATATTCACTGGATGCCTTTATAGCTCTATGTAGCAATCCCTAGTTGCTCAGAAATTGTCATCACACATAAACTAATTTTATTAAGTTTGGATTTGGATACATGTTTAGATATTATCAATGCATGGCTACTTTTTGACTTTATCTGTTTTTTGTTCAATTGTTTTGTCGTTGTTGTGTCAGTTACTGCATTATTATTTCAGTGAAACCTATAAAGCCCTTTGTTACCCCAAACTACATAGGCCTATAAAAGCCTGATCAGTGACATAAAAGTAATCAGAATGCAGCTGTTCTTTTATTACTCATTGATGTGTGAACTTCTCCTTTAATAACGTGATGCTCTGACCTCTATATGTATGACGCTGCTCCCTTTAAGCGCTGTTGGAAGCGAATTAATTGATTCGGCATTTGTGTGCGTTAAATTTGACAAAGCGGTTTAATAAAGTATGTATTGATCTTGTGAATTAGCGAATTTTACACCAATATTTTTTAATTGGCTGTAAAAGTTTTATATGGGAATATTACACGACACACTGAACCTTTCACAATGCATTGGTGCAAAAACGCACACGTTTTAGACCAGTTTCACATGAAACATGATTTCTCGACAGCCACACTGCCTAAACAAAATACTGATTTTGTGCACTTTTTATGTACCAATATTTTAAATTGGCCTTTGAACTTGCATGGCAAAAAAAAGCCTTCCCTTGCCAAAACACTGACAGAACCCATTGATCTAATGGCATTGTTGAGCGCTCCAAATGCAAACTTTGCATGCAACAATCAGAGGCAGCAATTGACAGCGCTCTGATCCAATGGCGTACAGGCATCGTCAGAATGACTGACTCTAGCCCAATGATGTTGGGGGATCCAGTGGGGGCGGCAATCGTATTTCAGGGAGTCCGTGCCACTCTTGATCACAACCCTGTTAAAATGTAGTGCCAGTAGTGCGCTCACTTGGTGCCCCCTTCAGCTGGTGGCGCTCTAGCTTGCCTATGCTAGGTTTCTGCCAGTTTCTGTTCTGTTTATTGTAAATCAAATGAGCCAGATTACTGTGTCTCTCACCTTTGGTCTTTAATGGCTCTTGGTGGCCTTGTCTCATTCTTTGAGTAGTTATGCTGACTGGATTAGGACTGGTGAAACAGGGCAGGTTGCTATACCTGAATACTTCATTTGCATGCTTTGTTAAAGGACGTCTCCCAGGTGCTTTGTCTAAATTTCTAGGCACTGCCCCCTAAATGTATTTAAGCTACAATGTATCACTGCCTTAGTCAGACTTCTGATGACTGCAGCGCCGCGTTCTGCTGAAGATATACAGTACAAGAGTCTCCTGCTCTTCACTTCTGAGTTTCCAACAGGTGAAAGAAATATAATTTCAGTCTACATCTTGATTTTATGTTTTTGATTAAGTCAGATTATTTAAATCAATAATAACTCATTTAATACTGTGGCCCCCGGTTGCCAAAATCTAGCCCAGAGTCAGGGGCTGATGATTTTTCAATGATATGTGATGCTTTATAGGATGGATATATGATCCGTGGATATGCAGCTGATGATTTTTCAATGATATGTGATGCTTTATAGGATGGATATATGATCCGTGGATATGCAGCTGATGATTTTTCAATGATATGTGATGTTTTATAGGATGGATATGTGATCCGTGGATATGCAGCTGATGATTTTTCAATGATATGTGATGTTTTATAGGATGGATATGTGATCCGTGGATATGCGGTTGATGATTTTTCAATGATATGTGATGTTTTATAGGATGGATATATGATCCGTGGATATGCAGCTGATGATTTTTCAATGATATGTGATGTTTTCTAGGATGGATATATGATCCGTGGATATGCAGCTGATGATTTGTCAATGATATGTGATGTTTTCTAGGATGGCCCAGCTGGATGTGTTCTCTGAGCAGGAGCTGACCTGCTCCATCTGTCTGGATCTCTTCAGTGAGCCGGTCTCCACGCCATGCGGACACAACTTCTGCCAGGGCTGCATCGGGGGCTATTGGGCCTCCAGCTCCGTCTGCAGCTGCCCACTGTGCAAACGTGTGTTTGAGGAGCGTCCTGAGCTCAGCATCAACCGGGTGTTCGCACACATCGCCCAGAAATATAAAGAGATGCAGTACGGCGGGCCTCCTCAACCTCAGCCGAGGCAAAAAGCGGTTATTACCGGAGCTTCTCTGGATGATGCCGAGCAGATTTTATGTGACCTCTGCAGCGGCAAGAAAAAGAAAGCCGTGCGCTCCTGTCTTACGTGCACTGCGTCGTACTGCGAGCTCCATGTGGTGCCACATCAGCAGACGTCGTTCTACGCCTCGCATCGACTGCTGGATCCTCAGGAGGCCCTGCGAGGCCGAACCTGCCCGGAGCACCACCGGCTGCTGGAGGTCTACTGCCGCACGGATCAGAAGAGCATCTGTGCCATCTGCGTGCTGGAGGAGCACCGCACACACACCACGGTCTCAGTGCAGACAGAACGCGCTACCAAACAGGTAATGTGCAAATATGTGCTTTCACTGCAGCTCCAAAGTACAACGGCAAGTGACAAGAAGGGATAGATCATGTTCTGTCTGTCATTTTTTACTCACCCTCAAGTTGTTCCAAACCTGTATGAGTTTCTTTCTTCTGTTGAACAGAATAATACTTAATTCTCTATTTAAATATAAAAATTAGGCCTGTCAGTTTAACGCGGTAACCTAATTAATTAGTTATGAAAAAATAACACGATCAAAATATTTTAACGCAGTTAACGCACTGGCCCTGCCCCCATCATCTTACATTGAGTTACTTGGGTAAAGTTGGTTTTATATTGGCACATTCACAACATTCACACATTCAATAACTTTCTAATTATATGTGCAATAAAGTTTGGTTAACAAAGTAACTGAATGCAGAAGTCCGAATGTGCCAATATAAAACCAACTTTACCCAAGTCATTGAGTTGACTGTTTACAAATATGATGCAGGACAACAACTCCATAAATGCAGTTATGCCCTAAAATTCAAGATATTGGGGCAAAAAAATGCTCCTATATGAATTTGGTTTCATATACAGATAAGCGATATCACAGGAGCAGCGAGAGCAATATATCACACGAGTGCTGTTTATGTCCAAATATAACAAGTGCAAATATGATTTTACACAACAGTTCAGTAAATAAGTAAATATTGTGTGTTTTTGCTCAATTTTGCCAACAAAAATATTACCATTAAAGCCACAGCAGAACTGTGCGTCTCCGAGCAACACAGCAGTGTTTAGTTTCTGAATGAATCAGCGGTTCGAACGAATCGTGTGAATCAATGATTCAAAGATCCATTCATAAAGAGAGCCGTTTACTGAATTCCTGAATGAATCAGCCGTTCGAACGAATCGATTGAATCAATGATTCAAAGATCCATTCATAAAGAGAGCCGTTTACTGAATTCCTGAATGAATCAGCCATTCGAACGAATCGATTGAATCAATGATTCAAAGATCCATTCATAAAGAGAGCCGTTTACTGAATTCCTGAATGAATCAGCTATTCGAACGAATCGTGTGAATCAATGATTCAAAGATCCATTCATAAAGAGAGCCGTTTACTGAATTCCTGAATGAATCAGCCGTTCGAACGAATCGTGTGAATCAATGATTCAAAGATCCATTCATAAAGAGAGCCGTTTACTGAATTCCTGAATGAATCAGCCGAGAACGTGTGAATCAATGATTCAAAGACCATTCATAAAGAGAGCCGTTTACTGAATTCCTGAATGAATCAGCCGTTCGAACGAATCGTGTGAATCAATGATTCAAAGATCCATTCATAAAGAGAGCCGTTTACTGAATTCCTGAATGAATCAGCCGTTCAATGATTCAAAGACGAATCTGAATGAATGAATCAATGATTCAAAGACCTATTCATAAAGAAAGCCGTTTACTGAATTCCTGAATGAATCAGTCGTTCGAACGAATCATGTGAATCAATGATTCAAAGACCTATTCATAAAGAGAGCCGTTTACTGAATTCCTGAATGAATCAATCGAATCAATGATTCAAAGACCTATTCATAAAGAGAGCCGTTTACTGAATTCCTGAATGAATCAGCCGTTCGAACGAATCGTGTGAATCAATGATTCAAAGATCCATTCATAAAGAGAGCCGTTTACTGAATTCCTGAATGAATCAGCCGTTCGAACGAATCGAATTCCTGAATGAATCAATCGTGATTGATTCAAAGACCTATTCATAAAGAGAGCCGTTTACTGAATTCCTGAATGAATCAGCCGTTCGAACGAATCGTGTGAATCAATGATTCAAAGACCTATTCATAAAGAGAGCCGTTTACTGAATTCCTGAATGAATCAGCCGTTCGAACGAATCGTGTGAATCAATGATTCAAAGACCAATTCATAAAGAGAGCCGTTTACTGAATTCCTGAATGAATCAGCCGTTCGAACGAATCGTGTGAATCAATGATTCAAAGATCCATTCATAAAGAGAGCCGTTTACTGAATTCCTGAATGAATCAGCCGTTCGAACGAATCGTGTGAATCAATGATTCAAAGATCCATTCATAAAGAGAGCCGTTTACTGAATTCCTGAATGAATCAGCCGTTCGAACGAATCGTGTGAATCAATGATTCAAAGTATTCATAAAGATTTACTGAATTCCTGAATGAATCAGCCGTTCGAACGAATCGTGTGAATCAATGATTCAAAGACCTATTCATAAAGAGAGCCGTTTACTGAATTCCTGAATGAATCAGCCGTTCGAACGAATCGTGTGAATCAATGATTCAAAGATCCATTCATAAAGAGAGCCGTTTACTGAATTCCTGAATGAATCAGCCGTTCGAACGAATCGTGTGAATCAATGATTCAAAGACCTATTCATAAAGAGAGCCGTTTACTGAATTCCTGAATGAATCAGCCGTTCGAACGAATCGTGTGAATCAATGATTCAAAGATCCATTCATAAAGAGAGCCGTTTACTGAATTCCTGAATGAATCAGCCGTTCGAACGAATCGTGTGAATCAATGATTCAAAGACCTAATCATAAAGAGAGCCGTTTACTGAATTCCTGAATGAATCAGCCGTTCGAACGAATCGTGTGAATCAATGATTCAAAGATCCATTCATAAAGAGAGCCGTTTACTGAATTCCTGAATGAATCAGCCGTTCGAACGAATCGATTGAATCAATGACTCATAAAGACAATTACCGCCATCTGCTGGCAGATTTAGTTTCTTCTTTAGAGTATCATTTCATTTATTAATAAATAAATAAACATTAAAGGGATAGTTCACCAAAATAAATAAATTCTGTCATCATTTACTCATCCTCATGTCATTTCAAATCTTTCTTTTGTGGAACAGAAAAGAAGGTATTTTGAAGACTGTTGTAACAAAGCTGTTTTGGTTACCAGTAACTTTCATTGCATGAACAAAAAATACTGAGATGTTTCTCAAATTATCTTCTTTTATGTAACATAGATAGGCTGTTGTAGCCTAAACGTTTATGTGTAATACATTTTATGTTGAATCAAATAAAATATTTATTTCTAAAGCTACTATTTGTAATGTCTGCTTGATACTTTACCATTTAACACAATAATAGCTTTAAATAATATTTTGTGGGTATTTTCACAGACAAATTTAGTTTGGGATTAATTCGATTAATTAATCGCCGCACCATGTAATTAATTAGATTAAAATGTTTAATCGACTGACAGCCCTAATAAAAATATATGAATATATACTATGGAAGTCAATGGCTACCATCAACTGTCTGGTCAAAAACATTCTTTAAAATATCTTCTTTTGTGTTCAACAAAGGCAGGAATCTCATACATGTTTGGAATGACATGAGGTTGAATATTTATTGCAGCAGAATTTTCATTTTTTGGTGAACTATCACTTTAACATTTCTAATCTATTGTTAGGAGCAGAGCACTAAAGGTGCTAAAACACCTATTGTTTTTCTTAGTCTTATTTTTATCATTGTATTTGTTGGTGTTGTTATGTTTAGTTAGCGCTTGCTGTAGCAAAGCATCACTGTTATTATCTCATATTCTTCTTCTGGACCAAACTTTGGCACCTTACTCATCCCACACCATTGAGCTATGATTTTGTATAAGAAATCAAGTGTTAAAAATAGGGATTGGTCAGATCCTAGTAACCAACCACATAGACTTACACTGAAAAAGCATCAAGAGGAATATCCGTGGATCAGAACATTGTAAAGACATAGATGGGCACTTTTGACTGCCATGTAATATTTAACCTGTTAACTGTCGGTTCCACTTTTTGAGTATAGGCCTTAAAATGACATTTCCAACTTAAATTGTTATACATTTTGAATGCTTTGGAGCAGATTATTGTAGAGGTGAAAAAAGTTATAAAAATTATTTTACAAAAAAGTACTGGAAGTTTAAGTTTATGAAAATAAAAAATTTAAAAATTAAAATATTTATATTTTATATAAAAAAGTGTATATATATTTTACAAAACATGTTTCACTCTAAAACTGCTAGAAAATCAAAACCAAAAAATCTGAACAAGTTGTGTTCCAAATTTGAGGTTGATATCTCAAAAAATGAGCTTTCAGTGACATTGTGTTTGGGTGCAGTACCAAGCTTCTCCACTAGATGACCATCAAACCCCATTAGTGACCGTATAAGGGCGTCTCCACTAGATGACCATCAAACCCCATTAGTGACCGTATAAGGGCGTCTCCACTAGATGACCATCAAACCCCATTAGTGACCGTATAAGGGCGTCTCCACTAGATGACCATCAAACCCTATTAGTGACCATATAAGAGCGTCTCCACTAGATGACCATCAAACCCCATTAGTGACCATATAAGAGCTTCTCCACTAGATGACCATCAAACCCCATTAGTGACCGTATAAGGGCGTCTCCACTAGATGACCATCAAACCCCATTAGTGACCGTATAAGGGCGTCTCCACTAGATGACCATCAAACCCTATTAGTGACCATATAAGAGCGTCTCCACTAGATGACCATCAAACCCCATTAGTGACCATATAAGGGCGTCTCCACTAGATGACCATCAAACCCCATTAGTAACCATATAAGGGCGTCTCCACTAGATGACCATCAAACACCATTAGTGACCATATAAGGGCGTCTCCACTAGATGACCATCAAACCCCATTAGTGACCATATAAGGGCGTCTCCACTAGATGACCATCAAACCCCATTAGTGACCATATAAGGCGTCTCCACTAGATGACCATCAAACCCCATTAGTGACCATATAAGGCGTCTCCACTAGATGACCATCAAACCCCATTAGTGACCATATAAGAGCGTCTCCACTAGATGACCATCAAACCCCATTAGTGACCATATAAGGCGTCTCCACTAGATGACCATCAAACCCCATTAGTGACCATATAAGGGCGTCTCCACTAGATGACCATCAAACCCCATTAGTGACCATATAAGAGCGTCTCCACTAGATGACCATCAAACCCCATTAGTGACCATATAAGGCGTCTCCACTAGATGACCATCAAACCCCATTAGTGACCATATAAGGGCGTCTCCACTAGATGACCATCAAACCCCATTAGTGACCATATAAGGGCGTCTCCACTAGATGACCATCAAACCCCATTAGTGACCATATAAGAGCGTCTCCACTAGATGACCATCAAACCCCATTAGTGACCATATAAGAGCGTCTCCACTAGATGACCATCAAACCCCATTAGTGACCATATAAGGGCGTCTCCACTAGATGACCATCAAACCCCATTAGTGACCATATAAGGGCGTCTCCACTAGATGACCATCAAACCCCATTAGTGACCATATAAGGGCGTCTCCACTAGATGACCATCAAACCCCATTAGTGACCATATAAGAGCGTCTCCACTAGATGACCATCAAACCCCATTAGTGACCATATAAGGGCGTCTCCACTAGATGACCATCAAACACCATTAGTGACCATATAAGAGCGTCTCCACTAGATGACCATCAAACACCATTAGTGACCATATAAGGGCGTCTCCACTAGATGACCATCAAACCCCATTAGTGACCATATAAGGGCGTCTCCACTAGATGACCACCAAACCCCATTAGTGACCATATAAGGGCGTCTCCACTAGATGACCATCAAACCCCATTAGTGACCATATAAGGGCGTCTCCACTAGATAACAATAGAATGAATGTCATCTTTTGAACACTTGATATGAACATGAATGCAGATTTTTCATGATTTTATATATGTATCATTATTTCAAAGTAAAGGTCAGAACTCGCTCTCTGACTCTGATGAGTACTCTTCTTACATATTAATACATTACAGTTGCTCTGTAAAATATTTAGAAAAATCAGTCACCAAATATGAAAACTAGAGTCTTTAAGCTTTCAAACGAGATATAGTTTGTCAAGATTGCTTTAGGTTCAGACTAAGATATTGCTGTTTAAATCATGTAATGGTAAGTGGACCCGTGAAAGAGATTCCTAGCAAACATATAGAAAAATGACCCAGCAGAACATCATAGAGACGTGGGGTAGACTATATAATATATATGATAGATATTTAGTCCTTCGGAGGAAAAAAAAAACACTGAGGGAAAGAGAGATTTTAGATCTAAGAGACATTAACCCCCGGTTTCACAAACAAGGCTTAAACCTAGTCCTAGACTAAAATGTAATTCTGAGCTGTTTCAGCTGAAATAAACTTGCACTGACTGATCTTAAAATATATCAGTGCCTTTGTTTTGTCTCAAGATGCACACTAGTGATGTTTTGTTCTAAGCATGTTTATAAAAATGACTTAAATGTCCTAATTGAACTATGGCCTAATCCTGGATTAGTCTAAACCCTGTCTGTGAAACCGGGCCTTAATTTTTTTCTCACCTCATAGAGACTCCTGGGAAAAACAGAACTGGATCTTCAGACATGTATTGACAAAAGAAATGCCCAGCTGACTGAGCTGAAGAGCAAACTACACACCTTGCAGGTATTTTAAAACTCTAGTCAGGCTTTACTGTCACTGCACAGATTGCAGCATACGAGACGAGCTAAACGTATATACTTGTATAATTGTCTTTTGAGTGTGTGAGCTATGTGTTTGACAGAGCTACGCTCAGGCTGAGCTGTCCGAGGTGGAGCAGGTGCTGTCTGACGTCACACACTCGGTGGATCGCATCCGCAGCGAGCTGGGGGGTGGGATTGAGGAGAAGAGAGAGGCTGTGATTGGACGAGGACAAAGCATCGTCACCCAGCTTGAGTCAAAGTTAGCACAGCTGCAGGAGCGCAGAGGCCGGCTCGAGGCACAGGCTGTTTCAGACGACCATATCGGCTTCCTTCAGGTACAAAGATGCTGTGTGTGTGTGTGTGTGTGTGTGTGTGTGTGTGTGTGAGTGTGTGAGTGTGTGTCTGTCTGTGTCTCTCTCTGTGTGTGTGTGTGTGTGTGTGTGTGTGTGTGTGTGTGTGTGTGTGTGTGTGTGTGTGTGTGTGTGTGTGTGTGTGTGTGTGTGTGTGTGTGTGTGTGTGTGTGTGTGTGTCTGTGTCTGTCTGTGTGTGTGTGTGTGTCTGTGTGTGTGTGTGTGTGTGTGTGTGTGTGTGTGTCTGTGTCTCTGTGTGTGTGTGTCTGTCTGTGTCTGTGTGTGTGTGTCTCTCTGTGTGTGTGTGTGTGTGTGTGTGTCTGTGTCTGTGTGTGTGTGTGTGTGTCTCTCTCTCTGTGTGTGTGTGTGTGTGTGTGTGTGTGTGTGTGTGTGTGTGTGTGTGTGTGTGTGTGTGTTTCTCTCTGTGTGTGTGTGTGTGTGTCTGTGTGTGTGTGTGTGTGTGTGTGTGTGTGTGTGTGTGTGTGAGTGTGAGTGTGAGTGTGAGTGTGTGTGTGTGTGTGGTGTGTTTATCTCTTCTGTGTGTGTGTGTGTGAGTGTGAGTGTGACTCTTCTGTTATTACTATTCTAACCACATCCAAAGGCATCAAACACTGAATTATGGTCAAGTGTCTTGCATGTCACTACTCTACATCCACAAACTAGGAACTCCATTACAAATGCTTGTTTTATGCTTCTCTTATCATTATAATTTTTCTGGCTAAAACGTTTTCACAAATGTGTGCATTTGCAGAATAAAAATTGATTGCATATTTAATTCTTTGGATGCATCTGTAAAAGCTAAAAGTTATAACCTATCCTAACCCCACCCGTACACTAAATCTAGCCTCACAGAACAAGCAGATAAAAATACAGTCACGGTCATTTATTGCACAAAGTGACTAAAAAAAAGTACAAGTAACACATGATGCATTTCAAACCTTCTGATGCTGTGCAATGTCTTAATGTGAGAAACTTAAGGTGAAATTCAAGGTTTGAACTGCTGATTAATGCAGTCACATCTCATTCAAAAGATAGAAAGTTAAAGATAAATCTTTTAGTATGATGCAATTGGTCACAAGGCACATGAGAGTCAACGTCAAAGCTGACATAACGCTTCTTTAGCCGTAATTTCTGAATGTGTGGAGGACTGATCATTACAGTGGATGGAGACAGGATCATTTTTGGCTCGTTTCTTATGTATAAATATGCCAAGGGGTATCTTTAGGGTCTTAACGGTGTCTGTGCAGTCAGGATCACTGTGTCCAGGTCAGGGTCAACACAAGGTCTGTCCAAGCACTGAATAAATAGCTTCGTTACCTATTGTGTTATGATTTAGTTGATGACATTTTTGCTTTCTTGGAAAAGCAAGAATCTAGACTGGAACTCGTCAGTAATGAATATCCACTGGAGGCAAGTTCAACCCAAGTGCAGATTATTAACACACATCAAAACAAAGAAACCGAACCATGACTTGACTATAGTACACTACTAGACCTGAAAAACACTCATCAAGAGACGAGAAAAACATGAGGGCATTAGAACTAATTTAAGACAGGACACAGGACATGTCCGAAACCACAAGATAGAAAATTACCACACTACACTAAACCACTTTTTATTGCACTTGACAATTTTTTTAAGTGTATGTGGTGCAACTACAGAGACAGCATGTGCTAAATAAGTGTCATCACTGTATATTTGAACCCATTTAATCCCACCGTAAAAAAGGTTTTTCTTTATAAAGCTCTAAAAACCTGATGTTTTAGTGACTTCCAGCAAATATGGAAACAATAAAGGGTCTCAGTTAAATATATGCAGATGGTCACATGACCAGAGCAGAATCTTGAGAAGATGATAACTGCATCAAAGCTCTGAAACAAAAGGCTTGTAAAGTATGTTAACATAAAGATATGACAAAGATTTTTGGCACACATGATCTTTAAGGTGTCTAGTATTAATATATGCATTCACATATATTCAGTTTTGTTGAGTGTGGTCATAGAGTGAGTAAACATGTTGATGGTCACAATGACAGTGAGTTTAGGAATACAATATAAATACAGATGCAGTTATTAGTGAAAATGACAACAAAATATTGCACTAAATTAAAAATTCAAATGTTACAAAAATTTACAATAATGATGTTGTAATACTCGTAGCATTAATATAAAAATTTGATGTTATATTTTACAAAAATTAACAATTTTGAAATGAGCTGATGGTTGAATTTTTGTTTTTTATCTCAATGTTGCGTATGTTTTTTTTTTAAATGCAT
>CM049844.1:38916050-38936050 GCA_027422415.1 Schizothorax lantsangensis
ATCATCAACAAGTAACCAAACCCATCTGATCAGATTTTCTCTAACATATTTTGCTATAATAAATGTACTTTAGAAACACAGTTACAGCAGCCAGATAAAGAACTAATATTAAAAAGTCAAGGGTCAAGAGCCCAAACACTTATCTCCACAACAGTGACTTCAAACTTTAAAAATATATATTTGGTTGAAAGTGAATTTTTAGTTACTGGGTGCTTTCACACTTGGTTCGATTGCCTGGTCCGAACCCAAGTTCGTTTGCTCCCCCTGCCTACTGCCCCCTGCCCACTGCCCCCTGGCCCCCTGCCCCCCTGCCCCCTGGCCCCCTGGCCCCCTGGCCCCTGCCCCCCTGGCCCCTGCCCCCCTGGCCCCCTGGCCCCTGCCTCCTGGCCCCCTGGCCCCTGGCCCCTGCCCACTGCCCCCTGCCCCCCTGGCCCCTGCCTCCTGGCCCCTGCTCCCTGGCCCCCTGCCCCCTGGCCCCCTGGCCCCTGCCTCCTGGCCCCCTGCCCCCTGGCCCCTGGCCCCCTGCCCCCCTGGCCCCTGCCCCCCTGGCCCCTGCCCCCCTGGCCCCCTGGCCCCTGCTCCCTGGCCCCCTGGCCCCTGCCCCCGCCCCCGCTTTCTGCTTGCAGCACGTCAGGAAAGTGAGTGAAACACACATTTTTATCAAATAATACGGCATTAATAGTGGTTCACTTCCGGGATTTGGTACGATTGCGTTCACATCAGCAGCGAACCGTACCGGAGTTCAGGGGTGCCTGCAGGATTTCTTCCGAGGGTACGCACAGTTTTTTTTCTTTTTTTTTTGGGGGGGGGGGTGTATGTAATGGTAAAGTTATTATATTTCATTTAGTTTTTTTATAAGGTTAATTTAGAAAAACGTTTGGAGCATTTTTTGTTCGTTAAATGTAGTTTTTTTTTTCTTTTCTTTAAGTAACGACCAAGTGACCAGCGGCAGACAATGAGCTATGTTTGATCAATTTAGCCTTCTCAAATCATCACGATTTGCCTAAAATAAAATCTATAGATATAAACCAGTTCAAGCATATCACAATGGTAGTTTAAATGTTTAAACTATATAAATGTGCGCTAGGCGCAATCGTTTGTGTGAAGAGTGGAAGCTGAAGCGCACTTTGCAGGACATGGAAGCGCCAGAGCACTTGCATTTTTTCTTGATAATGAAACTACGCTAAAATACGCTTATTTTTGCTCATAAAGGTAAGAGTAATACATATGCGCTTGCCGTCTCGTCTTGAACAGGAGCGCTTCACAATGATGAACCGAAACTCAACGAATTGAGTCACAGATATGATAAATATATCTATAGAAAGCTTTAAATTACTACTTTAAAACGAAATAATTCAAATAGAAAACAAAAACTCTTTCATTATGTAATCAGTAAAGATGCATTTCTCTTTAAAGGCACGTCCAATGGCGAGTCATTTTTTTTTTATCACCGTCTAAAATAGCTCAAAAATAAGGAAAAGCCTAAAACAGGCCCGATTATATTTTTTTCTGATTTTTATGTTGCTCTGCTCTGAATACCTTACAATTCAAATGTTTTCTGCAAGGCAATTTTGTCTGATATGTGAATTATTTATTGGCCTATTTTTTTAATACATGCAGCAAATGCTTTAAAAACAGCTTTATTGTATTCCAGATGATTTTAAAGAACTTGTCACTATAAATTTTACAGGCAGCTTATGTAAAACATTGTCATGAATTCGTTGTATTCCCATTTGTAAAATAGGCTACAAATTAATTGTTGTAGTCTGAAAGCACAATTGTATGTTTCTATTTGGCGTAATATTTATACACTTTTGACTTTGGCTTGCAAAAGACTGATACGTTCATAATTAATGGCATGGTTCAGTCGACAGAAAATATGGGACACACCTAATTTACTGCTGAAATGTTTGCGAGGCAAATCTCAGGTCAGTCTTACCTCCTTTCCACCAGCAGGAACCAGGTGCTGGTTCAGAGCCAGTGCTACTGCCGGTTCTTAGTTGGTTCGACTGGCGAGCCCTTTAAGAACCGGTTGCTTTTCCACAGGCTAGAGAGCCAATACAGAGCCAGGTCTTACGTCACTGAATACGTTTCATGTTTCGTTTCACTAGCGCGGCAGCGCCAAACACAACAGACTTGTTCGAGGTGCATCGCGCCACGCAGATCGATCGGCACACAACACACTAAAGCACCGCGAGAGCGATCCAAAAGCATAAATAGCCCAAAAGTCAGCTTTCCAGTCGCTCCCGCAGCACCCCGATGCCTCGCACCGTCGCTCCCGCAACGGTCCGCGTAGCGCCGATTCGCACCGAACGGTCCCAAACAAGCCTAAACAAACTATCAACAATGGCCTAAACAAACTATCAACAATGGACGTTGTGTTGTTATTGACGTTCATGGCTTTGCGAATCTACAACGGCATCCAAACACGGCGAATCCAACGTGTCCGTGTTTAGCTGCTATTTCAAATATGGCGGTCCAAAGTTTCTGTTCGTCTTGTTGTTCACGGTAACTCCGCCCCCAGCCCCTGACGCAAGCGGTTCTTCCTTCTAGCCCAGCAATGTTTTGGTGCTACTTACGAACCGCTTTTCCTGGTTCGGAGCTGGTGCTTTGGGTGTCGAAAGACAAAGAACCGGTTTGAAACTAGGCTCTGGCTCTGAACCAGCACTGGAACTGCCTTGGTGGAAAAGGGGTAACTGAGCGCTCATGGTACGCACATTGAGTACAGCCGTACACCTGCAGGCGCCACTGCCAGAGTTCACTTGAACCGAACCCCAGACACCCTTTTTAAGCGGACTCTGGTCCGGTTCGCGGGTGTGCACCCGAGGTCAGAAGACAGCGTTCAAATCATCCAAACGAACCGAACTCTGACGTCAATCGAACCCGGGTGCGGGTGTGCACCCGAGGTCAGAAGACTCGTGTGAAAGCGTTCAAATCCTCAAACAAACCGAACTTGGCAATCGAACCCGGGTGCGCACCAAAAGTGCTCGTGTGAAAGCACCCTCAGTTGGCTATAGAAATTTGATTTGGTCAAACTTAATTTTTTTCAGTTGAGAAAAAGTAAACCGATTGTAACAAGTTGAAGTAATTTGTTTAAGTTGATCCAAGGACACTTTTGATTAGTGAATTGGAGAGCTGATGAGATGTGCATGTATTTTCAGAGGAGGTAACGCTGAATCCGATCACAGCGTATCCGTTCCTGATCCTCTCGGACGACCGCAAGCAGCTGAAGCGTGGCGAGAAGCTGCAGTTCTACAGGAACAACTCGCAACGCTTCGACGTTTGGTCCTGTGTGCTCGCCAAAGACGGCTACGAATCCGGAAGACACTACTGGGAGGTAATGCTGGGAGGTAGTCTACAGCCGTGGCCAAAAGTTTTGAGAATGACACAAATATTAATTTTTACAAAGTCTGCTGCTTCAGTGTTTTTAGATCTTTTTGTCAGATGTTACTATGGTATGCTGAAGTATAATTATATGTATTCCATAAGTGTCAAAGGCTTTTATTGACAATTACATTAAGTTATGCAAAGACTCAATATTTGCAGTGTTGACCTTTCTATTTCAAGACCTCTGCAATTCGTCCTGGCATGCTGTCAATCAACTTCTAGGCCAAATCCTGATTGATGGCAGCCTATTCTTGCATAATCAATGCTTGGAGTTTGTCAGAATTTGTGGGGTTTTGTTTGTCCACCTGCCTCTTGAGGATTGACCACAAGTTCTCAATGGGATTAAGTTGTAGGGAGTTTCCTGGCCATGGACCCAAAATTTCAATGTTTTGTTTTGTTTTGTTGATAAGACAAGGTTCAAATGAGCCAAAAACTCATCACCAAACACCAATGACTTGTACATACACTATATAGACAAAAGTATTGGCACCCCTTCTTTAGAACAGATGCACTTCCAAATCTGTGGCAACAACGATGGGAACATAATTCATGTATTTAAAAATTGTATTTCATCTCTGTTTCAACAGTTTTGTAAGTGTCTAAAATGACTGAACCCATATGTACAAGTCATTGGTGTTTGGTGATGAGTTTTTGTCTCAAGGTCTGCATTTACAGTCACACCAGAGGTGTTAAACTGGGATTAGGACTTGGTTTTATGCAGACCAGTCAAGTTCTTCCACACTGACTCAATCAATCATTCTCTTTTTGAACCTTGTCTTATACACAGAGACATTGTCATGTTAGAATAGAAAAGAGTCCAAACTGTTGCTATAATATTAGAAGCACACAATTTCCTAGAATATCATTATATGCTTTAACATTAAGATTTGTACTCATAGAAATTACTAAAGTAGTCAAACCTGTTCATTAGAAGGGGTGCCAATACTTTTGGCAATATAGTGTATTTATAGAGAGTGAAATGTCTACTTTCAAATGAACCAATTCAAATGGAAAACAAATATTCTCAGATTATGTAATCCATATGAAAGATGCATACAGCTGCATCACTACTGTGGAGATGACGAGTCAGAGTCGCCAACTTCATCTCTTAAACCGAAAACAAAGAAAGCACTTGTTTATCAGTGAATTCTTAAAATGTTAATGTTTTTCCCTGACACATTCATAATCATTACTTCTGCCGGTGTGCTGTGGCAAGCTTTATGCGTGTGCTTGAGTGCTTATTAGGCAATGTAGGTAATTAAAGGCTCATTAAAATGATTGAAATGGTTTAATAATAAACGTGCGATTAGTCAACTAATGCTTAAAATTAACTACTAGTCGACCAGAAAAATCCTTAGTCGAGGGCAGCCCTAAATAGTAGTAGTAGCCTGATTCATAGTAATAATACATGGCTCGAAACTTGCACATTGATTCTCTGCCAGCAGGAGGCGCTGTTGGAGCAGGAGATATAGCGGTTTCCATGGTAACGGCTGTAATCAAATAAGCACTACTTTATCAGGCATTACAGGAAAGACGAAATGACAATGAGCTTTTCTGAAGACGGTCTTTTCAACGATATATTCGTATAAAAAACCTGCGCTGTATTTTAATTTTAAAACGTGCAGTGCTCAGTTTATTCAACGAAGTATAAAGCCCCGTTCACACCAAGAACGATAACTTTAAAGATAACGATATTGGCTTCCACACCAGCGAACGATATCGCAAACGCGTCTATCGCTTTAAATTCTCCAGCTCGTTATAGCAGGGTAGATTCTGATTGGCTGTCAGTGTTTTTATCGTGCATCAGCTGGAAAAAAAAATCATTCTGGAAGTGATTTCAATGATATCGTTTCTCTGTGCATTTATCGTTATAGTTGTGGTGTTGAATCTCTGTGCATTCTGTAATATGTTATAGTTGTGGTGTTGAGAACGATTTTTAGAACTGTAATATGGAGAACTTTTTATCGTTATCTTATCTTTATCGCCCCGTTCACACCAAGGACGACAACTCTTATAAAGATAGCCCCGTACACCAAGGACGACAACTATAAAGATAGCTATAAAGATAGTGTCCAAACCAACGAACGATATCGTCTGTTTATTCTAAGCGCACTGCCTCTTTAAATTCACGAGCTCCTTAAAGCAGGATGGATTCTGATTGGCTGTCAATGTTTTTATCACTCATCAGCTGGAAAAAAGGCCCGTTCACACCAAGAACGATAACTATAAAGATAATGATATTGGCTTCCACACCAACGAACGATATAGCACGCGCGTCTATCGCTTTAAATTCTCCAGCTCGTTATAGCAGGATGGATTCTGATTGGCTGTCAATGTTTTTATCGTGCATCAGCTGGAAAAAGGCCCGTTCACACCAAGCACGATAACTATAAAGATAACGATAAACATATAGTTCTAAAAATCGTTCTGAATATTAAAGAATAGCAGAGTCCACACCACAGCTATAACGATAAAGGCACAGAGAAACAACATCGTTGGAATCACTTCCAGAACGATTTTTTTCCAGCTGATGCACGATAAAAACACTGACAGCCAATCAGAATCCATCCTGCTATAACGAGCTGGAGAATTTAAAGCGATAGACGCGCGTGCGATATCGTCCGCTGGTGTGGAAGCCAATATCGTTATCTTTATAGTTATCGTTCTTGTTGTGAACGGGGCCTTTTGGGAAATCTATTTGTGGCAGTCAGTTTTGATATTGTGATGAGCCGGCACAATTAAATCAATGTATATGGGAAACACTGGACACTGCTATAAGACTAATGACCATATTCTAACTGATAACAAAAAAATAAATAAAAATACTCATATGTCACCCTGGACCACAAAACCAGTCATAAGTGTCCATTTTTAGAAATTGAGATTTATACATTATCTGAAAGCTGAATAAATAATGTGTGGTTTGTTATGATAGGACAATATTTGTAAATCTGGAATCTGAGGGTGCAAAAAAAATCTAAATATTGAGAAAATCACCTTTAAAGTTGTTCAAATGAAGTTCTTAGCAATGCATATTACTAATCAAAAATTAAGTTTTGATATATTTACGGTAAGAAATTTACAAAATATCTTCATGGAACATGATCTTAATATCCTAATGATTTTTGGCATAAAAGAAAAATGTATAATTTTGACCCATACAATGTATTGTTGTCTATTGCTACAAATATACCTGTGTTACTGATGACTGCTTTTGTGCTGCAGGCTCACTTATTAGTCGCGATTATCACTGGTTGTCATGACAACAATGTCATGCAGGAAAACTTTAAATATCTCGCCTTCGCTTTCATTTCAGACCATCTCCAAAAAGACATAAAAAACTAAACAAATGATTTACATGTGTTTATCGAAGTAGGAACTATAATTAGTGCTCTTGAAAATACGAAATGGAGGCGGATCCGGACTTTGAGAAGTGCTGCTTTAGACACAAACTTAGCATAAATCTGAAGGAGTTGTGTTTTCAGCACTGAAGTTGTAAATGTCACTCTTTCAGGTGAGTGTTGGTGAGAATAAGGACTGGAAGCTGGGAGTGGTGCGAGAGTCGGCCCCGAGGAAGGGTCTGTTTGATATGACCCCTGCTATCGGCTACTACACGCTGTGGTGGAGCGGCAACCATTTACGCGCTCTGACCGCGCCGCCCCTCGCTAAGGTCAAAGTCACGGGTCACCTGCGCCGTGTAGGCGTCTATCTGGACTGTGAGGAGGGTCAGCTGGTCTTCTTCAATGCCAAGACAGGATCTGAGGTGTATTCATTCACGGTGGCGTTCTCAGAGAAACTGTTCCCGCTGTTCGGCACGGGCGATAAAGACGTGCCGCTGATGCTGATGTCTCCGTTCGTCAGCCTCCCAGAATGAGAATGTGTGGAGAGCAACGGCTGCGAGTTCAGGGCAATGGAAAGAGAGTTGGTTTACCTGCTTTAATGCACAATGAAGTTGAAATCACACAGAGGATCAGCTGATTTATCACAGATGTTATGCCAGATTGTTTGGAATCACTAAGAGTTTTTATGTTTTGAATGATGGCATCAGTGAAATAACGCAAGTGTTGGGTTACCACGACAAAAACAAAACAACAAAGTGTTTCATTCACATGTTAGTAATAGTCCTACACTGCCCTCCAAAAGTTTGGAAACACTGGCAAAGTGTGGTTTTGGACGATATCAGCATAAATCCTTATCATTTTTGATGCAAATACATTAAAGTAACTTGACATTATCATTGAAGACCAGCAATAATAATTACATAATAATGTCAATATATACATCAGACATGCTGTGATGCCTGGTTACTGGTTTAAACTTGATTTTTGGCTCAGCACACCTTAATAGCTTCAACAATTGATTGGCAATTAAGTTTAGAATACAATGAACCAATTAGAACACAATTTAGGTTGATAGTTTACAAATATTAAATTTAAGTTTTTCTATGTATAAACTGTTTATGCAATATGTTTTCGTAGTTTGTGTTGTCCCTTATCAGTGCAAAATTATCACAAATTAAAAAGGATTCATGCCAATATTGTCCAAAACCACACTTTTCTCTGGACATTTCCAAACTTTTGGAGGGCAGTGTATATATATTCCATTTTAAATAATCATATCATTATTGTATTTAAATGCATCAATCACCATGTCAAAAATAAATGAACTTCATTAAAAAATACAACACTTATTAAAAATAATACAATAGTATTTTTATTCATTTTAGAGTAAGGAAACAGTAGCCTATTTTTTTTTCAATGAAAATCCAATATTAAATTACTGTTTAGTTTACTAAAAACTCTTAAAGGGGGGGTACAATACTGTTTCATGCATTCAGAGTTGTTTACACTGGTAAAGAGTTGGATTCTCATGCTAAGCATGGACAAAGTTTCAAAAAAAAAAAATGTACGTATAACAGAGTATTTCTGTGCCAAAAATCTCACTTCCGGATTCGTACAAGTTTCGGAGAATTTTTTTTTTCGATCGTTGTTCTTGATGACGTAAACGACGGTGGAACTCCTTATATGGGCATTTCTCCCGGAAGAACACGCCCCTGCACGCATCGACCGGAGCGAGAGCAGCCAATCAACACGCTTCAATCGGCAGCGCTGCACGGGACTCGCTCGGGAAGAACGTCTCTAAAGAAGTGTGTTTTTGGTTGTGAGGGAAAGATAACCTTGTTCAGCTTCCCAAAAGAACCCAGCGTTACGTGAACAGTGGATATAGTTTGTTTTTCCGGGGCAGCAATGGAGTTTCTCAAGTGTTTTGTTGACGAACGTTTTATAAACAAGGCCCAATTCGACGCTGGATTTGCACATGGTTTAATACTGAAAGATGGAGCGGTCCCAGCTATAAAAGATCCCGGTCATGATTCAGAACTGCAGATGGTGAGTGAAACGGCATCAAATGTCTGTGTTTTGTTGGCGATCGGAGCAAGTGCTCGTCACTCTTTAGCTCCGCCCACGACACGCCTTCACGCTTTAGCTCCGCCCATGACACGCCTTCACTCTTTAGCTCCGCCACACGACACGCCTTCACGCTTTAGCTCCGCCCATGATACACCTTCACTCTTTAGCTCCGCCCACGACACGCCTTCACGACACGCCTTCACTCTTTAGCTCCGCCCACGACACGCCTCCACGCTTTAGCTCCGCCCATGATACACCTTCACTCTTTAGCTCCGCCCACGACACGCCTTCACGACACGCCTTCACTCTTTAGCTCCGCCCACACGGCACGCCTCCAGGAGCTCGGCTTTTTTCGGAGAGAATCGTAAATCTGTATCTTTCTTTTATAAATATGATAAAACTAAAGACTTTTTGGAGATATGAAGGATGCAGTACTACTCTATAGGTACTCAAGATTAACATGAGATTGGGTGAAACTGTGTGCGTTAGGTCCCCTTTAATTAAATTAAATTAAATGAATTACCAAATGAAAACAAAAATATCACATAATGTCTTTTCAATTTAGTAAACCTTGCGCCATAATTCTGTAAACAAAATGAAGGTTTAATGACATTTCCAAAGCATCTTTTTTATTGTTGGGATGTAATACAGTAAAACTAGGTTTTCTAAAAATATTTTTGTTAATTTAATTTAATTAAGAGTTTTTAGTAAACTAAACAGTAATTTAATATTGGATTTTCATTGAAAAAAAAAAAATAGGCTACTGTTTCCTTACTCTAAAATGAATAAAAATACTGTTTTATTATTTTTAATAAGTATTGTATTTTTTATTATGGTAATTTATTTTTCCTTTAATACATTGTGTGTCTAGAGACTGGCATTATTTAATAGCAGACTAATATAATTTAGTGGAGTGGTCACTGAATGCATTTGCTTGAGTCAATACAGATTTATTAATATTTGTTTTATGTGTTTGAGTGAAAGTGATTTGGAGAGAAATGGTCAACTAGAACCCGTAAGATCTCGTCTAGGGTGCCGATATGGTCATAAACAGCCGTTTCTGCTGATCTTATTACAGAATCTGAAAGCACAGTCATATCCTACACGGGGCAGATATGAAGGGTTATTATGGATGAGTTAATAATGGTTTGAGGTGTACGAGTTTGATGAGGAGCACCATAAATAGAGGGTATGAACAATACAGCATCTATTTGAAATTGAATATTTGTAATCTTATCAGTGTCTTGCATCTTGTACCAAATTTAATGCAATCTTGGTGAAAAAATACTTCAGAAATGAATGTTATATATGAATATTTATAGGAGCAGTGACACAAAAGAGATTTCAATGAGTTTCCCCCAAATTCTAACTTAAAATAAATTAATAAATAATGTCCAGATGTTTCTTGTATTTATTTATTTTGTAGTTATTTGTCATTTAATTCAACATGAATTATGTTTAGTTCATGCTGACAAATCATTGGAAACATACATCGGGGCTCGTATTCACAAAACATGTTATCTTACCACTACGAGTTCTCCTAAATAGCAGTAAAAGATTTTAACTAATAGTTTTCTCTTAAAAGCTCTTCACAAAGCTGCTGAGACGAGCTTTTATTAAAGAATAGAGAGGTCTTCAGCTCAGAGTAAAGGGGGCGGGGTTTACCTCGTTGCTATGGGTGATGTCAGCATGCTTACTAACTACGACACAGTGATTGGCTGATAGTCTCTATCAGAGATTTATTCATAGAAATATTTTAGAGCATGATATTATGTTGCCATATCCAAATAAAGGTTTTAACATGCAAGCTAAGTGTCACTAATTAAACCAGTATATGTTCAGCTAATTTTCAGTCTCTTACATGCAGTGTTGGGTTAGTTACTCAAAGAATGTAATATATTACTCATTACTAGTTACTCTTTCAAAAGTAATTGTTACTTTCTGTCAACAGTAATTAGTTACATTGTTTCTTCACGCCACACAGAAGTTGTAACTGTGTATCTTTCACATAAATGTTACTAATAACATATTTCTGCTTCATCATTTGACCAAAATCTACATTATTAGTTATTACAAACACTCAATAATTAATAGTGACATTCAAGTATTAGTGTTGTATTAATCTCATTAATGTGTAGCTTGAAGCTAATTGTAATTTCTACGTTACCCATATATGATTATATTTCATTATGTATTATATGAAATCACATAAGTTTGTAAGAAACTTAATTTTTCCAAAAAGATGTTTAATTATAGTAATATAATGCTGATCAGAGGGATGTAATGCAGAGTAAAGTAACACACAACAGTGTTCAGATCATCTTTTTTCTTGACAAAATCAATATAATGCAATATTTCTATCTGCTGAATGTAATATTTTCTATATTCCGAGCTCGTCTGCTGCACCTCATCACATGCATGTGCGAAATTATGAACATAAATCTATGAATTATTTGATTATTAGATATTAAATCAGCGGGTCGAGGCATCAAAAGTAACTAAGCTGTTTTATGGATAGTAACTGTAATATTATTACTGAAATCTTATTAGTTACACTACTAGTTACTGCAAAAAGTAATATTATTACAGTAACTAAGTTACAGTAACTAGTTACTGCCCAACACTGCTTACACGTATGCTTCTTGTAGCGGATGCATATAACAGCTTTTAATTAACAGAGTAGAATAATCACTGCATGCAAACGTGAAAGAAAACCAAACTGGACGCAAGAACATCTGTTGCTTCTTGTCCAGCTGGTTAATGAAAAGTTGGGATAACCTCCAAACCTTAAAGATGATACCATTTTAAAAGCTCATTATCATCAAATGTTTATGTTCTGAGGCAGATTGCCAGAAACAGCTATTTTAGGATAGTTAGTGGTTTATGACTCCTCTTCACTAACCTTTCTCAGATTTAGGAGCTAGTTTTAGTGCTCTAATACTCTTAGAGTCTAAATTTAGGACTGACACGTCCACTATTTTTAAGATTTTCTCCTAAATCGGTGAGTTATGAGCTACTTTTAGCCTGAAGATGTTTGTGAATACAGGCCCTGGTTCATATTTGTGTGTGGTTCCCCACAAAGATGGCAATATCCAGAATGTCCTTGTGTCCTTGTCCATGAGGAAAACAGCTTATAAATCACACACAGTGACGTTTTGTGAACATCTAAAGGTTTAGTGTTTGGTGTAGGCTTAGGGTAATGGGATATAACACAGTTTGTACAGTAGAAAAACCATTACGCCTATGGAATGAGCCCATAATGGTAGGAACACCACCAGTGTGTGTTATTTACAGTTGCAATCGAATTATTTCACCAGAGAAAAACACATGTAAGCTGTAAGTTTGCAAATGTAAGCTTTTCTAATGATCCAGATTTGTATTTTATTTTTTTATTAATTTTTTAACATTAAAAGCTAATGTCAATTTATAAAACAGATAGTTCCGGTCCTTGATTCTGATTGGCTGAGCCACGTTACACCTTTGTGTGTTGCTCGGCAACCACTTTGTTCCAATCACAGCTGTTTCTGAGGAACTACATTGTTTGGTGGAAGAGTAGTGTTTTTATTAATATCATTACACTTTATTTGCTCTGGTTTATTGTGTAAAACCTTACTAACCGTTTTATAAATAAGCCCCGTGAAGCCGTGGTTTACAGTGAATTTATAACAGCTAAGGGGTGTTGTTAGGCACGACACGAAGTGTCTTCTTGGGGCTTATTGCTTTAATATAATGCAATGTTTTTGAGTTCTGTGATTTTTTGGGGGGTTGGGTTGGGTTGGGTTGGATTGGGGGGATGTGATACAGTCATAATTATTCAACCCCCATTCAACACTGCTTTTTTAAAGTCACTTATTTGTATGGTATGATACAAAATTGTGTTAAACACAATTAAACCTTTGGAAACTAACAAAACTGAATGAGCTTGAGCTGGTACACTATTTAACCCATGCATGTGCTAAAGGTGAGCAGCAAATGTGGCAAAGTCAAAAGAGCTCTCACAAGCTATGGTTTTATTATATTAGAAAGCCTATGGTTACAAAAAGACTTCCAAAACTCTTAAAAGTGCCTAAAGACAGCATACGGTTCAAATGTGTTACAGATCTGACCCATATCAACAGCTAAAGTGTGGTCCAGATCAGTCCACAAACCTGGCCCGCGTCGTTTTAGTCAGAACTGAAGCAAAACAGTGCCATAATCCAACCGGCAGTGAGCCAAATAATGAAAACCCATATATGACCCTTATGTTGTTATTGTATGGTTGAGTTCTACTCAGTCTTTCAGGAAAAAGGAGAGAAAAAAGAACATTAGCATAATGTATAATACATTAGATTTACATTTAGTCATTTAGCAGATGCTTTTATCCAAAGTGAATTACAAATGAGGACAATAGAGGCAATCAAAACCAACAAAAGAGCAATGATATACAAGTGCTATAACAAGTCTCGGTTAGCCCAACACAGTACACATAGCAAGGTTTATATATATATATAGAAATTTAGAAATATAGAAATTTAGAAATATAGAAATATAGAAATTAACCATACATGCTTCAAAGCTACCACTATCATTCCAGTCCCGAAGAAGTCATCTCCATCCTGCTTCAATGACTACCGTCCAGTAGCACTCACTCCTATTCTCATGAAGTGCTTTGAACGGTTAGTCATGCAGCACATCAAGTCTGTCCTCCCCCCCTCCCTGGACCCCTTCCAGTTTGCATATAGGTCCAATCGCTCGACCGATGATGCCATCGCCACTGCCCTCCACCCAGCCCTCACACACCTAGACAAAACGGACACGTGTAGTCAGACTTGCTGTTCAAGACATTCAACACAATCATCCCTCAACAGTTCATCCATAAACTCATCCCTCAACAGGTCCAGCTGGGGCTCATAAACGTCGCTGTGCAACTGGCTGTTGGACTTTCTGACTGGCTGTTGGAGACCTTTCGGCAGTAACACATCCAGCACCATCACACTGAACACAGGGGCCCCCAAGGATGTGTGCTGAGCCCCCTCCTCTTCATACCCACGACTGCAATCACACAACTCCAACCGCTTCATTAAATTTGCACAGGGGCCCCCCAAGGATGACACGACTGTGGTGATCAGCAACAGAGATGAGACAAACTACTCTGCTGACTGAGCCGCCTGGCCGGGTGGTGCATTCCAACCGCTATGTGGAGAAGACAAGGAGATTGTTGTTGACATGCACACTGGTGGGTCTCATCAGCAACAGAGATGAGACAAACTACCAAGCGAGGTGGTGCGAGCAGCACCAAGTTCCTGGGTGTACACATCACAGAGGACCTTGGACCAGGAGAGTGCAACTGATGTAAAAAATGGAGAGAGTGAGCAACAGAGTCTCCTGGAAGCAACTAGCCACACAACAGCGTTGTTCCTTCTCAGAGGCACCATCGAGAGCATTCTGTAGCTGCATTTACAACGCGTCCTGCCGCAACACCCGTCCCTTCAACGAAGTGCATTCGTTGGTGTCTCTCTCCCCTCCCTCCAGGAACATTCTTCACCCGCAAAGCCCTCTGCTTCCATTAGGTGATCAAGCCAGGACAAACAGACTCAGTCTGCTTCCATCAGGGAGGAGACTGAGGAGTTCCCAACACAGACTGAGGACAGTTCATCCACCAGTAGGAAGGAACTGCCTTGCCCCCCTCCCAGAATCACTGAACTCGGCACTGGGTTTGTGATTGTTCATATTCATACCTCGTCTGGCAAAAAAAAAGCTGCTCCTTGTCACAAATTCTTAAAGCTGTTTTAAATACATATTAAAATAACTCTTTCGAGTTTGTGTTTAAAGTCGCAATTTCTTCATGTATGTACTCATGGCGAATTGCAATAAAGCAGAGCTATTTGACCAATGATTTTGCCTTACAAATTGTACAAGACCAATGTCTTAAAGGTAATATAATCAGATTACTTTTGATTTAACCTAACATTGATTTAAATAGCATTATCACCATAATGTTAAAAAATCAAAGAGTAAGAAAACCCAATCAACATGAAGTGCATTAAACATTATATTACATCAAGTTTCCCAAACTAGGGTTCTAAAGGAACTGAGTAGTTTAATCCTACAATAATTAAATCATAAAAAAAATTAAAATGAAATAATATTAAATAACTCTTTCGAGGAAAGTAGTACTGTACATCTTAAAGGGGACTAACGCACACAGTTTAGGTAATATAATCACCCAATATGTTAATCTCCAAAGTAAGTCTTTATATCTCCAAAAAGTTTGCAAAGAGTATCATATTTATAAAAGAAAGATACAGATTTACGATTCTCTCCGAAAAAAGCCGAGCTCCTGGAGGCGTGCCGTGTGGGTGGAGCTAAAGAGTGACGGCGTGTCATGGGCGGAGCTAAAGAGTGAAGGCGTGTCGTGGGCGGGGCTAAAGAGAAGGCGTGCCATGGGCGGAGCTAAAGAGTGAAGGCGTGTCGTGGGCGGAGCTAAAGAGTGACGAGCACTTGCTCCGATCGCCAACAAAACAGAGACATTTGATGCCGTTTCACTCAGCATCTGCAGTTCTGAATCATGACCGGGATCTTTTATAGCTGGGACCGCTCCATCTTTCAGTATTAAACCATGTGCAAATCCAGCGTCGAATTGGGCCTTGTTTATAAAACGTTCGTCAACAAAACACTTGAGAAACTCCATTGCTGCCCCGGAAAAACAAACTATATCCACTGTTCACGTAACGCTGGGTTGTTTTGGGAAGCTGAACAAGGTTATCTTTCCCTCACAACCAAAAACACACTTCTTTAGAGACGTTCTTCCCGAGCGAGTCCCGTGCAGCGCTGCCGATTGAAGCGTGTTGATTGGCTGCTCTCGCTCCGGTCGATGCGTGCAGGGGCGTGTTCTTCCGGGAGAAATGCCCATATAAGGAGACCGTCGTTTACGTCATCAAGAACAACGATCGAAAAAAACTCTCCGAAACTTGTAACGAATCCGGAAGTGAGATTTTTGGCACAGAAATGCTCTGTTATACGTCCAAAACATTTTTTTGAAACTTTGTCCATGCTTAGCATGAGAATCCAACTCTTTACCAGTGTAAACAACTCTGTATGCATGAAACAGCATTGTACCCCCCCTTTAAAGAATGAAGGAATCCTGAAATCTCAAAAACTGCTCGCTGAACTCACAATTAAATTACACGTCAAATCAGCAACAAAAATCTGAAATTAATTACCCCATGAATGTAGTTTATTATGCTCAAATAGCGTTTAAAATGCTTATTTTTCAGGCTAGACCAGCCAATGCGCATGTGTAGTCATAAAGTGCTTATTACTGGTCTAGTCAGGTTTCTATTAATAATGTCTTTTATGTAGAAGGTGGGATTATTCCTCCATATTGCACGCTGAGGTTTCTGCCATTCATACGTATAGGAGCGAACTATCTTTGTATTTCTATAGTCTTTGTTTTAAATAAAACACTTAGTAAAAAAGATTAAATATTTGTATTTACCTGCATGCCATGTGATCATTTATCAACATCAAAGAAACCGTAAACATGCAAATATGATACTTAATTATTGAAATATTATTTTAGAATCTCAGGGGTACTTAAAGCAAATATATAAGTTTAGATGACAAAAAGTTGTGGAACGCCTGCATTACACGTAACTAAGAAATAACGTGATTATGTGCATTTTAGTTAGTTATAATTAATAATACATGGTTAAAAAAAAACCTACGGAGTAATAATTAAAATAAAAATATTTGATGCAATGTTGAAACCCTTCATAAACCGGAAATGATTTTTGTAAATCCAGTGCCATCTGATTAATGATTTATCTTTGTGTGATGTCCACCAAACTGGACTATATATATACATATTTAATATGTATATAATCGTTAGGCTATTTTAGAAAGGAAAATTTAAAAGATGAAAAAGAGAAATTAGGGAGAATCAATGAATTATGAATAATTTATTGCTATTGTGTGAATAATATGTAATCATGTAATCCATAAAAAAGTACTTGTCTGATTACAAGTATTTTAAAATGTAACTTACTCTAATTACAAGTAGTTAATTTTTGGAATCTGATTACGTAATCCAGATTACATGTAATCAGTTACTACCCAGCTCTGTATATATATATACAGTATATAGGCTAACAATAGACTAACTTGTATCTGAGGGAAGCAGACTGGTTGAAGTCCTCTCCAAGGTGTGACCAGGGCCGCTGAGGAAGAGAAAACATAGCACATTCAGAACATCCTTGAACAAACCTTCTCCCGTCCAGTGCCATTCCTGGCCACCAGAAGTGAATTTACAGCAGTGAGTGGGTTTGATTGGCCAGTGCCCACACAGGTGTGAACAGATCTGACCAGAGGGATGCACTGAGGTATGACCTGAGGGACACTCTGACAGAGAGGCATTGGCTTCAGAGATTTGCTCATCAAGGGATGACTGAATAGGACTTACGATGAGCATGGCTGGGATGACTGGTTCAGGCTTCTCAGGAGGCATGGAGACAGGAAAGAGCACTTTAATATTTTTAGATCAAGGAAGGTAGGAAATTGAGATGTTGAATTATGTGAAGAATAAAGCCCACCTGGCTTCATGAGGATACTCGAGGCTCTTATGGACTTTAAGTATGGTAAATGAATGTTGGGCTCTCTCCAGCCAATGCCGCCATTCCTCCAGGGCCAGGTTAATGGCATGAAGCTCTCTGTTCCTGATGTTGTCATTTTTCTCCACTGGGGTGAGCTTTATAGAGAAGAAGGCACATTGATGAAGTTTTGGTGATGTCCTCTGCTGCTGAGACAGGATCGCTCCAACTCCTGTTGTAGAGGCAGCGACTTCAACCACAAAGGGTTTCTTGGAGTCTGGATGAATTAGGAGCAGTGCGCTGGGAAATGCTTCTTTGAGTCATTGCATGGCTTGGGTAGCAGCTAGAGTCCAGGACAGAGACTTGGGCCTGACTTTGAGGAGACTGGTGAGTGATTGAGTAATGGTACTGAAGTTATGGATGAAGCATGGATAGAAATTGGCAAAACCAAGGAAACGTTGTAACTCTTTTACAGTTGTGGGAGTGGGCCACTCTTCCCCCTTGTCTATCGGAATAACCTCATTACTGATAACCCAGGAGGTGAGGTTGTGAAGGTGTGTTTGATTAAGCAGACATGCAAAACATGCAGCACTGGGGTACTCCAGGAATCTGTTTGGAAAACACTGCTCCAGGGCTGCATTTCCCAAAAGCATCATAAACCATTGGTGACAATGATTCTACGATCAATTAGGCTTACGATGCTTTTGGGAAACGCAGCCCAGATTACCAAACTGTTCTTTTGTTCAGTAGGTTCTGGTTTTGTCAGAGTAAGGAGATAAGAAGAATCTGCATCTGTTGGACAAAGGGCCAGATATTTTTTAAAACTATCAACAGGGCACTTCTGGCCAGGGCCGTAGCTGGGGTTTGCGGGGCCTCATTTATCTGAAAGTAGGTACCTCATTTTTTGAGTGAAAAAAGCTTTTTTTTTTTATGAATAATTTTCACAATATGAGATAAAAATTATGAAAATTTGCACTGTTTCTCACAATAGTGTGCTTTAATGTTTAATCAGGAAGTATGCTTTTAAATGCTTTTATTTTGTACAAAATTGCACAAAGTCACACTTGTCAAAAATGGCCGGCCATTGAAAGTGAATGGGGAAGAATGAAAGTAAGAGAAACAACTAGTGTTCAGGAGAATGTTGTGCTTGCAAACATAAAGGCCTTGGACCTGTGCGTGTGTGGATGCATGTATACTCAAACAAGTTGACAAAAAGATTGAATCCAATATTTGGTGATAATATAGCATAATGACAGATTTATAAGCAATTGATCGGAGTCCGGTCATTTTTGACCGGGAACACCACAAGTGTGACTTTTTGCAATTTTGTACAAAATAAAAGCATTTAAAAGCAAACTTCCTGATTAATCATTAAAGTACACTAGTGTGAGAAACAGTGCAAATTTTTATGTTTAATATATTTTCTGTTTGCATGTTTAAACTGCAAACTTCTGGCTGTTAGGTTCGGCAAAGATGCAACCCCTGTTATGGTTGTACATTGAACCGTACTTTCCAAATGACACCAATTGGGGGTTTTTTGGTAAAAAAAAGTAAAACTTCTGAATGTTAAGTTGTAGTAGGTTATTTATAATTAGCTGTTTATGAAACAATATAAGTCTATGAAATGCCCCATTTAGCTAAATACTTGTAAGATAAATGTATTTGGAAAAGCATAGAAATGTAATGTTATTCAGCTGTTAGATTAATATGGTTGGTGGTTTTTGTTTATTTTGATGAATTGAACTGTGTGTGGGTAATCCGAACCAAGATCGAAAACCACTGCAATAAGAGATAATACTTTAAAAGTTGGCTTTGCAAGTCGACATAGTAAATCAGTGTATAAATCCACATACAGAAAAGCCTGCAGCTGATGCCAAACTAATTCTGCTAAATCAAATGTAGAAAAGGTAATCACTCATTTCTAGACACATCCCTGGCAATAGTGTTTTTTCATAAGTCTTCACACCTTTACTGGTATGTCTTGTACATATTCAAACTCTACAATCATGATTGGCATTAGGGAGTTTTTATTCAGATGGTATATATAAAGTTCACACGATGTGCCCAATTTACTCACTGCATCTGCAACAGTAGTTTTCCCTCGAAAATGCATGTGAAATCCTCACACTGTTGAGCCCTGAAAATGGCATTTTTTGTCATTTGGCAGGACTCTCAAGTATTTCAGTAGTGTATGCAGCACATTGAGGAAAGAAAAGCAAAGCAAATAAAAACAACCCCCATTGTCTTTATTCAATTAGACATTTTACAGTAGTCACTCTTATAGTAGCTGCCTTGTTTTTCTTTTTCCCCATTGTTTCACATATTCTATCACATGGATCAATGCAAAGGAAGAAATATATATATTTATATATGAACGCCCAAAACAGGAAATTTTGGCAAGATATTATAATAACATGATTTCAGCCCTGTGCATTCAACAGGGTGAATGTTTGGTGCATACATGGCAATTCAGTTTAGTGGGCTATGAATCTGCAAAAAAACATGGTCGGATGAAAGAGGAACCGTATTTAAAAAGTTCTTCAACTTGAATTCTTCGTGCCGATTCCAGAAATGATCAACAACTCAGTGTTTGATATGTAACTATAAACCACACACAGGTATTTCCCAATGTGCAAGA
>CM049844.1:38943550-38963550 GCA_027422415.1 Schizothorax lantsangensis
TATTTTGCTGTTGTGCTGGTATCTTAAGGACTGTCGTGGACAGCTGACTCCTAAAGTTTATGATTTTCTTCATATTCTGTGTGATGATCAGTTCATACTGATAGAAATTAATATTTTCCAATAAGTTTAAACTGATTTTTATATTTTATGGGCATTTTTACCTTTATAAAACCATTTTTCTAAAAGTGTCCATTATCTTTTGAGTCAAATTCTTACATTTAATCAGTGAATTAATCTTAATAAAATTAATCTTTGCAATGCAGAGAAAACACAAAAGCTTTTTACATGTAGATGCATAAAAGTACTTTTTAATGCAAGACATGATTGCATTTAACATGCAATTACAAATGCATAAATAATGGTTTGATATATTAAACAATGTTAAATACCGATATTTGAAATTATTTAAATAATAAAAGATACTTTGAATGTGAAATTAAAGCCACCAGCAGGTGGCAGCAAGTCACTGTTAATAAGTGAATCATTGCGACTGAACCGAATCATTGCGAGTGAACCGAATCATTGCGACTGAACCGAATCATTTAAACGATTGATTCATTCAGGAACGAATCACTGTCATGATGCTCAGAGACACAAAACAGTGCTGTGACTGTGTTTGGATTATTTTTGTTGGCGAAATAAAGCAAAAACAGGAAAAATGGTGTCTAAAACATAAGTCTCTTAATTAACTTCTTGTTTATTGAACTATTGTAAAAAAAATAAAACAATAAAAAAAATCACATTTGTAATCATGGTAATGTTTGGAGCGTTATTTTTCATTACTCTTCATGTGAAATTGATTAACTAGGCTATATGAAGTGGTATAAATAGCCTATATGCATTTTCTGCTCACATGTCTTTAAAGTCCCGTGTAAAGTCAATATTAAATGTGTTCAGAGTTTGTCACACCACAGAAAAATGTTATTAACCACCCAGCCAAATTTGAATGCTAAAAAACCACCAAGTAAATAAAATAAGGTATCAAAATCTTAAAAAAATAAGATCTCAAACGCTGGGGGCGTGTCCACTGGTGCTGAAGCCACGCCCACTCACCGTCTCTCTCAACTGTCTTCCTCTGCAGCTTATTTATTAAGAAGACCGAGCTGTTTTGTAAATGATCGCAATCAGGTATTATGCATTTATGTGATGAAGGCATAGCTAGCTAACTAAATGTAGGATGTAGTAACTAACGGTAATGACAGTAACTCACGATTGAGCCGTGAACCACTTAATGCGCTCTAGTTATAAGCAGCGCTGCAGAACGATCAGTGTTTGACATTAAAGTACCGCGAGAGCGATTGGAAAGCATCAGGAGCTGTAGCTCTCACTATGTCACACACTGATCGGTCTGCAGCGCTGCTTCAAGTGAACACACCTCTTATAGTGTTGGGGGCGGGGCCTGGCTCGATTGCATCATCGAGTCCTGATTTAGCCCCGCCCAGAAAATCCTGATCACCAAAATGGCCAAAAACTGTTTAACGGTCTAACGCCACAATTAAGTACTACATAGTTCACAGGCTTTGTAACATGTTTCAGCAATGCATTTCTAACATTTATAATGTGTTTACAAACAATTCTCAGAATTGACTTTAACTGTGTTCATTCTAAATGTAGTGAAAGTGCAGTGAAAGAACACACTCGCTCTAGTCTAGACTTCCATGAATGCATGCACTCTCTATAGGTGTGTTTTGAATGGTTTTTGCAAAATACTCGATAATATCAAATCGCACATCGTTAAAACAACAATTATGATATTATCGCACACCCCTATGAAATCCGTTTTTTTCATTTTTTTCCGTTCTAATTTTTCTGGACTCCTTTTTAATGCTCAAATTAAATTTTAGTAATCAAAACGCATGCCTAATTAATTAAAATCATGAAACTTATACAATTTAACATTAATTTATTAAAAGTGCAACAAAAATGACATGTTTAGGGCTCGTATGAAATGTTTATTTTTTCTCACCTTATGATTTATTACCAAATTCTGTGTTTTATCACGTCTGATTATTTGAATGCATACAAACAATTATTATTTATTCTTACAGTAGCTTATGAAATGCCCCCCCCCCCCTCAGAAATTCTGTGTTGTGTATTTAAATTTTACTGATTATCAGATGAAGCCATAAAACATTGATTTAATTTATATTTTAATTAATGAAAATTAAACATTACAATTTTTGGCAAATAAAGGGGATTTACTATTAAAATTAAAATATTGTGATTATTTCTTAAAAAAATAAAGTATTATTTTTCAACAGTAGTATTACGTACATTCTAGTAAATAATAGTAATATAGCTATTTCTTTAATAAGTTAAACAGGACTTTTATTTTGACGGGTTGCCGAGTAAAGTTCTGTGTGTATATGATATGACTAGTTTTACTCAAATGAAATGGTAAAATGCTGGTTTTGATCAGTTTTGGAGATATTGTTGATGTATTTATGTCTTCATTGAGACGTCAGACGCTCTGTGTATGTAGTAAACAAAACCCTGCTCCATTCACACAGAGACACATGCAGGATTCAGATTTACATCAGATACTAGTCCAGATCACCATTTGATTTAAGTGACCTACTTTTGATTAATTCATCCAAACTTTGACAAACTCCGTGACATTAAGCTATAAATTCAGTTTTTATGACGTGATTCCGCGTTTTCTGCATCACGGACATCATAGAGCCCTAAACATGGGACCCAAAGGTTTGTCCATCAGGCCCGTCTGGCACGCTCGCGACGCTCTGAGAGCACACCTACCTTGCAGACGGTTAATGAGCCACATGAGCTGTTTCTTGGAGATGTTGGTGTAGCCCAGGTTGAGACACACGGGCTGGCGCCGGATTATACTGCTCAGCATGGGAGGAGTGATGGAGCGCTGGCGGCTCAGATCGATCTGAGTCCATAACCTCTTATCACAGCACCTGCACACAAGCATCAGACATTCATATACATATAGCTTTCATCAGAAAATCATCTAAAATCACTGATGCAGTGCTGCAAAAATAACTTTTCACCACTACAAGAATAGCAATGTACAGCGAATTGATTGCAAGATTTACTAGTCATTACTTTTATAAATAATTGCAACTGCATTTAAAAAACATTTTGACAAATATTAAAACACGTTTCGGTTACACTTTATTTGAATAATTTATTGATATTATTAGGGATGCACGATATTGGATTTTTGCCGATATCCCGATATTTTTCAACTCCGATACCGATATATTTCCTTCTGTTTGGAAACAGTCTCTCCTTTATTTAATCAGAAACAGTCTAAATGTTATTTGTGTAGCTATTTTACTTTTAATGTAATTAGACGTATTCCAACAGCGCCCCCTACAGATTAATCTCCTCACTGACCCGGAGGAGCTATTACTGTTGACTCGATCACACACCGAACACATTCTGTACTGCTTCACAGATTAAATACAGAGATCATAACACTCAATATAATCATCATTCAGACTAAACTGTGCTTCAGGAATGAGTCACACACTGCTGATCTAATCACTAACACACCCTGAGCACATGTGAGTTATGTATTCCTCTTATCAGCAACACATATCGGTATAATTTGTCATATCGGGTTGATACCGATATTTACATTTAAAGCCATTATCGACCGATACCGATAATATCGTGCATCCCTAGTTATTATAATAGTAAGTAAATGTGACTTGTGTAACTAGGACAACAAATAAAGTGTTGCCTATATTAATCTATTAGTCCGCATTGCTTGAACATCTGTTTTGTTTGTGAACCTCATATTTTTCTCCCATTCGAAAATGGGATTTATGTCACTCCCGATACTTGTATAGGGTACAATGGCCCTAACTTCTGAACGGATTAGATTTAGGCTAGAAATCGCGCAAATAGCCCTTACTTTATACACTGCAAGAAATGCTTTGTTGATGTCTTGCTTCCAGCCAAAATGTCTAAAATCAAAGTAAAAATTATTGTCTTTCTATCAAGTCAAAATTAAGTTGAAACAAGCAAAATAATCCACCAATGGGGTAAGCAAAATAATCTTGTTTTCTGTTTGAATTAAGATTATTTTGCTTTTTCTAAGCAAAAACTCGCTTTTGACAATTTTTACTTGTCTAGAAAATCCTTCTTGATTTAAGAAGGCATATTTTGGCTGGAAACAAGACAAAAAAGCGTTTTTTTGCAGTGTAACCACTAAAAATGTGTCACATAACTTCAGTTCATCGCAATCTCACAAAGTTCCTTTATAATCAATGAACTTATTGACATCGTGTTACACTGAGAGGATTCGCAAGTGTGCAGGAAAACAAACGAAAGTGGCGTTTAGAGTGAACGCAGCTGACCAATCAGAGGTGATCAAGGATCAACAGAGGTGTCTGTGATTGGCTAGATTGCTCAGCGCTAACACAGCTTTCCAGAGCCAGGGTTCGTACAGAAATTGCAAAATGAAATTCCAGGACTTACCAAGCACTATTTTTTTGGTTTTCAATAACTAAAATCAGAGATCTCACTTATCAAACAATACTGATATTATCTTTCAAATTATAATACATAAACTAATAAAACAATGGTACAAATAAAGTGCAGCTCAAGCAAAGCATGCAATGACTGGCCACTTTAACATTTAAAACTAAACTATGGCAAAGTACTCTTTCCTTTTATTTTATGAATACAAGCTTGACCTGAAGAATAAATGCTATATCACACACTTGGAAAATATGAGCTATATCATGCTTGCATTTATGTATTTTGACATGTTTTGCAAGCACTATCAAAGGTTTTACCACAAACAACTTTATTCTAATATCGCGAGACCGCATTTCACCTCAAGGAGTAATATCGCGAGATATCGTGCGCTCCCAAAAGCCGGGAGAAATGGTAATTATTAACACGCGCAGCATTGAAAATGTTTTTAATCGAAAACAAAAATGAACACTAATATCATATATTCTGCCTTTTAAAATTTCAAGTACTTTTCATAAATACGGCAGTTTTCAAGGACTTAAATTTCAAAAAGTCAAATTCGAGCACCTTGTACGAACCCTGCAGAGCGCACGGGTCTGTTTCGCCAGTAACAGGTTTAACTGAGGTAGTGTTGGGCGATATGGTCATTTTTCATATCATCATATCGCCAGCCTGTGAGATCGCCGATAATAACTATTTGGTGATTTTAAACCGCGCGTGCGTGTGAGAGAGAGAGAGAGAGAGAGAGAGAGAGAGTGTGAGTGAGTGAGTGACTGAGAGAGAGAGAGAGTGTGAGTGAGTGAGTGAGTGAGTGAGTGAGAGAGAGAGAGAGAGAGAGAGAGAGAGAGAGAGAGAGAGAGAGAGCCTGGAAGCACAAATAACCGTAATAATATACTTTCAAACATACTGAAAACTAACATGTTACATATAAAAATGTTTAAAGTGCCCCTATTATGGGTTATGAAAGGTTCTTATTTGGTTTTGGGATCACCAACAACAGGTTGACATGCATGCAAGGCCAAAAAACACTTATTTTCTTATAATATGCATTTATTTTTACCTTATTTGCTCAACGACTCCCAAACGATTCACTCAAGGATTCATTTTTCCAAACTCCTCCTCTGCGTGACGCTACTCTGTGCTGATTGGTCGATTTCATTTAAAGCAGAGCTCAGTGTTACTTTGTGTACAGTGTTACCGTGGAAACGGCTATTTTTAACAGCAGCACCTAGCGGCAACAAGTGGGCGGGGAATATGCTAATGATTCATTTTAACGTCAACATTAAGATTGGTTTTAAAAACGACTCGTTTCAATGATTCAGAGTCGACTCTTTCTTTAGAGACGATAACTTTATACACGGAGCACTTTCAGATTTAACACTTTGCAGATGTTTTCATTCACTTAGAGCTGTTACACACTGCATGAAATATAATTTAAAAAAATCCATAATAGGGGCACTTTAAAACAGCTAGTTCATATTCGGATACAGCAGTCATACATCGCTATTAGGACCGCTGTGACAAGTTATCAGTCTAAAATCAGTCAAGGTGAAAATCAAAAGTAGATTTATTTTAAAGAGCAACAGTTTAACACTAAATATTGGACATGAACACGTTAAAATAAATGTATTTCCAGCTAAGTTCATATTTTTGGAGTAAAGTTAAATTAAACGGATACATCAGTCATACAGCGCATGACGAGCCCAGTTTTAGACCGATAGCTTATTAACTGCATATTTTTATAATAACGATGATGCAGAATAAGCATCAATGTTTATTGTTAATGTGCTGTAAAGAAAACGGTGCAGTTTCGTCATGTAGCTCGACGCTGTTCAAGAAGATGTCTGTTTTTGCACTCTTGACTAATTTGTAAATAATCAAATGATTAAATAATCAAATCAAAGTTTAATTTTGATGTGTGCTTGGTTTTAGAGTCCAAACGAGGAGGAGAACTGAAGCCTAATCTTCATTTGCGCGAGTGTGTGAAGTGTGACGCTAAGGTGAAATAGCGGGCAATTTGATAATACTAGCCCAATAATAATAGGCCACCTAATAGTTTTACATTAATAGGAGAATGAGCCTAATATCGTCTTGACTATCGACAAAGACATCAGCTTTCGGCTAGGGATGCACCGAATGTTCGGCAACCGAAATTATTCGGCCGAATAAGCAAAAACACCAAATAATTTGTACCGAACAATGACGCGATTAAATAGATTTGTGCACTAATGCAGCAAACGTATCTGCAGTGTGAAAGTATTTAAAACTGTCAGAGAAAGATGCAATAAACATTACAAGCACCGACAGCGAGAGACCGTCTCCGATGAGAGGAGGACGGGGGACGGGGGGGGGGGGGGGGGGTTTGATGCTGGTTACTGTGATGATTGAAATCATGGCCTCAAACGATTAGTAAATAAACTGCAGAATGTTATGTTTTCTAATACACGCATGTGTTCATACAGTGCTGCACGAGCTCCAGGGTTCAGTGTCCAAAGCGCGAGAAAAATCTGCGCTGATACATTGTAACTCCTCAGCTGCTCTGTAACAATGAGACATGTAACAATGTGATACGAGCGTCAAACATCTTCCCAAATTCATAATGAGAATCATTTAAATATCTGCTGTTGTCAACAAAGAGAAGCGGCCAAAATAAAATCAACAACTCCATCAATATTCATAAATGTTAGTATTGAAATTTTACTGTTCTTCTGTAAAATAAAATAAAAATAAGACAATAATAATAATGATAATATTAATTACCCTACAACAGCTATACGTTTATTATAACATTCACACTTAGTGTTCAAATTGGGATGTGTAATATATTCTAATGGTTTAAAAGAAGTCTCAGAAAGGCTGCATTTATTTGTATACATGCCTGATTCAAGAAGGGGGCTCAAAAATGGCCAAAAAATATTTTTAGTAACTTATTAATTTTAAGTTAAATTGTGCTTTGTTGGTATAATGTCTGCTAGAATGTTACAAAATGTTCAGTGTTAAGTAAATATTTGTTTTGTAATTGATTTATTTATTTGAAAAGCAGGACAAAACAGTAAAAAGCACATTTTGGCTATTTAATTTATGCAATGGTGAAAAAATTGCAAAATAGGGCTTCATGGGGGAAAAAATGCGAAAAACCGTGTTCGGCTTCGGCCAAGAATTTTCATTTCGGTGCATCCCTACTTTCGGCGATATCTCTGCCTATCGTCGATACACGATACTATCGTCTATCAGCACAACCCTAAACTGAGGGTGCTAATAGGCTTTTATTCTGTTGGCAAGGCTTCAAAATTAAATTGACAATTTTTTACCAAATGGTGCCATTTTTTCAGGTTTGGTCTATAAAGCAAATACTGGCTTTATTCCCGTTTTCTGCTTTTGCTGTATTATAGAGCCAAAAGGGATTCATAATGCAGTTATAATTGTGTGTGTGTTTTGTTATGGATTGTCAAAGTGTGTGTGTGTGTGTGTGTGTGTGTGAGTGAGTGAGTGAGTGAGTGAGTGAGTGAGACAGAGTGTGTGTGTGTGTGTGTGTGTGTGTGTGTGAGAGAGTGAAAGTGTGAGTGTGAGAGTGAGTGACATGAGTGAGTGAGTGAGTGAGTGAGACAGCGAGAGAGAGTGTGAGTGAGTGAGTGAGTGAGAGTGTGTGAGTGAGTGAGTGAGTGAGTGAGTGTGAGTGAGGAGTGAGAGTGTGTGAGTGAGTGAGTGAGAGAGGAGAGTGAATGCATTGTGAGTGAGTGTGAGAGTGTGAGAGTGTGAGCAGTGAGTGAGTGAGTGTGAGAGTGCGAGTGGAGAGTGTGAGTGTGTGAGTGTGAGTTGTGAGTGAGTGAGTGAGTGAGTGAGTGAGTGAGTGAGTGAGTGAGTGAGAGAGTGCTTGTGTGAGTGAGTGAGTGAGTGAGTGTGAGTGAGTGTGAGTGTGAGTGAGTGAGTGAGTGAGTGAGAGAGAGTGTGTGTGAGTGAGAGTGAGTGTGAGTGAGTGAGTGAGTGAGTGAGTGAGAGTGAGTGAGTGAGTGAGTGAGAGTGAGAGTGTGTGAGTGAGAGTGTGTGAGTGAGTGAGTGAAGTGTGAAGTGAGTGAGTGAGTTTTGAGAGTGAGAGAGAGCTGTGAGTGGCAAGTGCTTCAAAGTGATTAGAGTGATTGAGTGAGTTTGAGTGAGTGAGTACCAGAGTGGTGCCATTTTTTGAGGTTGAGTGAGTGTGAGTGAGTGAGAGTGAGCAAATACTGGCTTTATTCCCGTGAGTGAGTGAGTCTGCTGAGTTTGCTGTGAGTGAGTATAGAGCCAAAGTGAGTGGATTGAGAGTAATGCAGTGAGTGAGTGATAGATTGTGTGTGTGTGTGTGAGTGTGTGAGTGAGTGGAGAGTGTCAGAGTGTGTGTGTGTGTGTGTGTGTGTGTGTGAGTGAGTGAGAGTGAGTGAGTGAGTGAGTGAGTGAGTGAGTGAGTGAGTGAGTGAGTGAGTGAGTGAGTGAGTGAGTGAGTGAGTGAGTGAGTGAGTGTGTGAGTGAGTGAGTGAGTGAGTGAGTGAGTGAGTGAGTGAGTGAGTGAGTGTGAGTGAGTGAGTGAGTGAGTGAGTGAGTGAGTGAGTGAGTGAGTGAGTGAGTGAGTGAGTGAGTGAGTGAGTGAGTGAGTGAGTGAGTGAGTGAGTGAGAGTGAGTGAGTGAGTGAGTGAGTGAGTGAGTGAGTGAGTGAGTGAGTGAGTGAGTGAGTGAGTGAGTGAGTGAGTGAGTGAGTGAGAGTGAGTGAGTGAGTGAGTGAGTGAGTGAGTGAGTGAGTGAGTGAGTGAGTGAGTGAGTGAGTGAGTGAGTGAGTGAGTGAGTGAGTGAGTGAGTGTGAGTGAGTGAGTGAGTGAGTGAGTGAGTGAGTGAGTGAGTGAGTGAGTGAGTGAGTGAGTGAGTGAGTGAGTGAGTGAGTGAGTGAGTGAGTGAGTGAGTGTGTGAGTGAGTGAGTGAGTGAGTGAGTGAGTGAGTGAGTGAGTGTGTGAGTGAGTGAGTGAGTGAGTGAGTGAGTGAGTGTGAGTGAGTGAGTGAGTGAGTGAGTGAGTGAGTGAGAGTGAGTGAGTGAGTGTGTGAGTGAGTGAGTGAGTGAGTGAGAGTGAGTGAGTGAGACTGAGTGAGAGTGAGTGTGAGTGAGTGAGTGAGTGAGTGAGTGAGTGAGTGAGTGAGTGAGTGAGTGTGAGTGAGTGAGTGAGTGAGTGAGTGAGTGAGTGAGTGAGTGAGTGAGTGAGTGAGTGAGTGAGTGAGTGAGTGAGTGAGTGAGTGAGTGAGTGAGTGAGTGAGTGAGTGAGTGAGTGAGTGAGTGAGTGAGTGAGTGAGTGAGTGAGTGTGAGTGAGTGAGTGTGAGTGAGTGAGTGTGTGTGTGTGCGTGAGTGAGTGAGTGAGTGAGTGAGTGAGTGAGTGAGTGAGTGAGTGAGTGAGTGAGTGAGTGAGTGAGTGAGTGAGTGAGTGAGTGAGTGAGTGAGTGAGAGAGTGAGTGAGAGTGTGAGTGTGAGTGTGTGAGTGTGTGTGTGTGTGTGTGTGAGTGTGTGTGTGTGTGAATATTTGAGAGAGATGAAACTCTACTGTAAATCATAAATCAAGCACTGTGAGCTCCAGCAGAGTTTTGCTGCATCTAATGGAGAAAATGTGGTACTGCACCCAAACAATATCTGACTGAAAGCTCATTTTTTGAGATATCAACCTCAAATTTTGAACACAACTTGTTTAGATTTATGGCTTTGATTTTGTGGCAGGTTTAGAGTTCGACATGTTTCTTAAAATATATATTTTATATAAAATATTGTTCATAAATCATTTTCATAAACTATAACTTTTTAAACTTTTTTTACTTCAACAATAATCTGCCACGAGTCTTCTTTAAAATGAGACCAAGCTTAACTCTGTGCTCCCAAGCTTCACATTTTTATGACACGGACATTTTTGTCCATTATGGACCTGTGTGTAACTTTTTTTATTGATGCACAAGGGTTCATTATTATTATTTTTCATTTCACTTCTCATACTATGGTGAAGTAGGCTTCATAGTATATCTAATGTGATCAATATATGATATTTATGAGTATGTAGTAATAGTGGATTTTACCGATACCGATAGCTAGTTTGGACGAAACTGGCCGATACCGATTAATCAACCGATATTGAACCAAAGCTAAAATAGTGCTCTACTATTAAAAAAACAGTACTGAACCATACTTTGTGAATGAATACAAATATTAATATGAATTATTATATTGATCATTAAAAGTTAGTTCACAGTTTATTAACTAATGTTAACAAAATAAACTTTAAAATGTATTAGTAATAGTGAATGTTGAAATTAACACACTAACAAGGAACAACACTTATACAGCTTTCATTAATGCTACAAACAGACTCTTATTGTGAAGTGTTAGCATTTCATTTCAACAGTCATGCTAAAGATAGCCATCTTTACATATCTACACAAAGATATGAAATTACACATATATAGATATTGTTTTATGCTCTCGCACTTTAACGGCTTCTATTCTAGAAGACTTGATGATTATCTAATCAAAATAACAAAATATGTTAGTCACACACAACTCGTGCGGCGGTCTAAAACATTTAATCACCAAACGGACGTTTTGGACCTGGTTTCATAGACAGGGCTTAGACTAAACCAGAATTAGGCCATAGTTCAATTAGGACATTTAAGTAATTTTTTTAAAATGATAAAACATCACTGCTGTGCATTTTGAGGCATAACAAAGGCACTGATGTGTTTTAAGATCAATCAGTGCAAGTTTATTTCAGTTGAAACAGCTTAGACTTGCACTTTAGTCTAGGACTAGGCTTAAGCCTTGTTTGTGAAACCAGGGTTTGAAGTTCTGTGTTTAAAAAAGCAGCAAACGGAAATAGAAAGCGTGATCTATATTATAGCTCTATAAATGAAGCAAATTTTATTAGAGCCACAGAAAAAATGCACAATCTTTCAGCCCTGGGTGAAGTCTTACATTAACAATGATTTGGGACAGATATGATGTTATTTAATGAAAAACTATGTGAATAGGGTAAATGTGACCTTGGAGCACAAAACCAGTCATAAGGGTCAATTTTTGTTAAATTGAGATTTATGCATCATCTGAAAGCGGGATACATAATATTTCCATTGATGTATGGTTTGTTATGATAGGACAATATTTGGCTGAGATACAACTACAGTGGCATGCAAAAGTTTGGGAACCCCTTGCAGAATCTGTGAAAATGTGAATAGTTTTAACAAAATAAGAGAGATCATACAAAATGCATGTTATTTTTAATTTAGTACTGTCCTGAGGAAGACATTTTACATAAAATATGTTTACATATAGTCCACAAGACAAAACAATAGCTGAAATTATTCAAATAACCCCCTTCAAAAGTTTGTGAACCCTTGGTTCTTAATACTGTGTGAGGTTACCTGATGATCCACGACTGTTCTTTTGTTTTGTGATGGTTGTTCATGAGTCCCTTGTTTGTTCTGAACAGTTGAACTGAGCTGTTCTTCAAATGAAGTTCTTAGCAATCCTCCACGTTCTGTAGATTCTGCAGTTTTCCAGCATTTTTGCATATTTGAACCCTTTCCAGCAGTGACTGTATGATTTTGAGATCCATCTTTTCACACTGAGGACAATTGATGGACTCAAACACAACTATTAAAAAAGGTTCAAACATTCACTGATGCTCCAGAAGAACACACGATGCATTAAGAGCCGGGGGGTGAAAACTTTTTGAATTTGAAGATCAAGGTAAATTGTACTTAATTTGTCTTCCGGGAACATGCAAGTATCTTCTGTTGCTTCTGAAGGGCAGTAATAAATGGAAAAAAATATATATTTCAACAAAAGAAAAAAGTTGGAAATCTTCATCCTGTTCAAAAGTTTTCACCCCCCGGCTCTTAATGCATCGTGTGTTCTTCTGGAGCATCAGTGAATGTTTGAACCTTTTTTAATAGTTGTGTTTGAGTCCATCAATTGTCCTCAGTGTGAAAAGATGGATCTCAAAATCATACAGTCACTGCTGGAAAGGGTTCAAATATGCAAAAATGCTGGAAAACTGCAGAATCTGCAGAACGTGGAGGATTTGTCTGAAGAACAGCTCAGTTCAACTGTTCAGAACAAACAAGGGACTCATGAACAACCAACACAAAACAAAAGAACAGTCGTGGATCATCAGGTAACCTCACACAGTATTAAGAACCAAGGGTTCACAAACTTTTGAAGGGGGTTATTTGAATAATTTCAGCTATTGTTTTGTCTTGTGGACTATATGTAAACATATTTTATGTAAAATATCTTACTCAGGACAGTACAAATAAAAAATAACATGTACTAAATAAAAAATAACATGTTTTGTATGATCTCTCTTATTTTGTTAAAACTATTCACATTTTCACACATTCTGCAAGGGGTTCCCAAACTTTTGCATGCCACTGTATTTGTAAATCTGGAATCTGAGGGTGCAAAAAAATCTAAATATTGAGAAAATCACCTTTAAAGTTGTTCAAATGAAGTTCTTAGCAATGCATATTACTAATCAAACATTAAGTTTACGGTAGGAAATTTACTAAATATCTTCATGGAACATGATCTTAATATCCTAATGATTTTTGGCATAAAAGAAAAATGGATAATTTTGACCCATACAATGTATTGTTGGCTATTGCTACAAATATAGGTTTTATTAAATAATGGCAATATCTATAGACTTTTAAGGTAAACAGTTAAACTAGTTAGCTGTTGTTATTGTTGTCGTTTTATTACATTTTCATATCTAGATGTTAGTGAAAAGAATAAAAATAAAACGCTATTAGATATCAATCCTTATAAATATAATAATATAATAATATATAATATAGTATAGTATAGTATATAATCCTTTTTATTATATAATAAATAAATAAAAAATGTGTATTGCGTTAAGCTAACTGAGACTTGTCCTAGCACTTACATATCATTGCTCTCTTGTTGATTTTGATTGCTTCTATTGTCTTCATTTGTAAGTCGCTTTGGATAAAAGCATCTGCTAAATGACTAAATGTATATGTGATGGACACTGGTTATGATCATTTTTGTATCTACTTTGAAGGCATCTGGAGTAAAACGGCTTCATATTTAACGAAGCATTTGCAAAACACTTGAACACTGTTTAACAGCATGAGGCACGGCAGGATTTTCTGTCGGCTGCGTTTAAATCCACGTCTGAAGTTTCCCGCTGTGTGCAGCGCATGTGTCAAAACAAACAGCTGGAGGTGTCGGTGATTTCCGCCTCTAGAGGCCGCTCTCGCTCTGTATAATGACAGCAGACCCTTCTCAGCTGGGTTGTGGCTAGAAGGGATACAGCTCCGACCGGAAACAAACATGTTAACAATAATGAAAAAATAGTTATTGTTGTACAGTGTGAGAAAAATTACGCTGTATTGATGTGCGCATGCCCAGTATCGCCATAAGTATCCCTTCTAGCCGTAACCTCTCAGCAACAGACGCAACCCGGAAAACTACCGGCATGGATTTTTGCAGATAACCAGTAGTTCCAGCAAACAACTATCGGTGCTTATTAAAGGTGCTGTAAGTTTTTGACTCTACTAAAGCATAAAAATGTGAGCGTGGTGTCGTGCGGTGTGTGGTCCCTCACCAGCGGCTCCAGGTGCGGCACACTCGCATGCAGACGCACAGCTGCCGCTGGCTGAGGTGCTGGAAGACGCGGAGCCAGACGTCCCGAGGCAGCACGTGCGAGGCTCCACTGTCCAGCGGCAGGCAGTGGGGCTCGGGGCAGGCCGGCGGCGGGCGCACCAGGTGCCGCTCCATCTGCAGCGGCCGCGGCGGCGAGGGCACGGCCACGGCACTCCTCTTCAGCAGCTGGGAGCGCGGCGGCGCCAGCGAGACGCTCCCCGGGTGAGAGCCGCCGTTAGCCGCGCCGGATCCGGCCGTCGCTGTGCTCTTGCTCCAGGGAGCGCTCTGGCCCTGCCGGCCTCCTCCGCGGATCCTGCTCCCACGGACGGCCTTCCCGCCGGCGTGCCGGTGATTGGAGACGGCGCTGCTGTTAGAGTTCTCTTTCTCCTGCAGCTCTCTGCCGCTCACCCGCGTGCGGCCGTTGCGTGCGTCCTGTCCGTTAGTGCGCTTGGACGAGGACAGGCCCTCAGGACCCGCTAAGTGTCCGTAGCTCGGCGGCTGCGTGGCCGAGAGCGGCGAGGACGGGGCCAGGCCTTTGTGAGCGCGGTCGCCTGAGCCTTCCTCGTCATCGTCCGGCTCAGCCTCGGCGAGCGTCTTCCGCAGCCGGGCGCTGGCGTCTCCCCTGCGGCGCTGCGTCTGCGGCTCGTCCTCCTGCTCCTGTGCCGCCACGCTCTCGCCCTCGGACTCCTCGCTGGCGCTGAAGCCCAGCTCGGCCAGACGCCGGCTCCTCTCACGCGCGCCGCTACCGTACGCTGGGGAGGATGGCTCCGAGGCACCCGCAGGGGACGGAGAGTCCGAGTCCGACTCCGAGTCGGTTTCAGAGCTGGAGGAGGACGAGGAGCTGGAGTCGCGCACTCGCTCCAGGAGCTGGCACATGCGCTTGAAGCGCTCCAGTTTCTCGCGGTGATGCGAGCGCTGGTCCTGGCTCGGCGTGGAGGTCTGCGCTGCGCCGGAGCCATGTCCGCCACCCGACGAGGAGTTCGGCCCGTTCGCTTCAGAGGAGTCCGACGAGTTGGGTTTGGCTTTCTGCTGAAGACGTTAAAGAAAGAGAGTTACTCTAGCGAGAGAAACTGACCACCGTGCATTTCATGTCAAGACTCAAGACTAAAGAGAAGAGAACAGGCGTACCTTCTTCAGGTGTTTATCACGGGCTCCTTTGATCTGTTGGGGACAAACAGAAAGACACGCAGTGTTCATACAGTACTCTGAAGTGACACCAACACTCCATGACAGCAATGATCAGCAACTTTGCCAAATTCTTTCAATGGAAAGTAGCTAAAGTCTGCTCGAAATGTCGCTAGATGATGTACGTTGGTAGCATATTCATTACGGCATAGTGTCATATTTGCATTCTGCCTAGTGTCTTTACGTTTGTTTGTCTCTCTCCTGCTCTCTGTGCTCACATACTGAATTTTAATACAGCCAGTTTCCCAATAAAACAATTTTCATTGATATATTCGTCTCTTTCTGTTGTCAGACAATGAGATTAATATGAAATAGTGGCTCAAACATAGCCCGATAAGACTAGACACCCAGCCCTCCAAGCTATTAATCTGCATTAATTCCTGATTTATAATCGAGACGTCCTCAGACAACATCACACACAATACCGGCGAGTCTCGGAAACTAGAAAAGGTTCGTCCAAAGAGTTGCTAGATTTGTCGCTAGGCGCTGTTTTGGAAAAAAGTCGCTAAAGGGGTCTGAAAAGTCGCTAAATCTAGCGACAAAAGCCCTGTTTCCACCGCAGGAACTTTACCCAGGAACTAGGGACTTTGGGCCGGTACTTGTTGTGTTTCCAACACAGGAAACAGGATCTAAATAAAGTTACGTGTACAAATGTGCCCCTCAGAAAGTCCCTGCTCGCAAGGTAGTACTTTTTCAAAGGGGGCGGGACTTGGGCGCTGATGCTGATTGGTTGAGTTCACACGGCACTATTGTGTCATGAAATGTAGTTTTAAAAGCGAGAATGTAGTTCTAATCTGCATTTATTTATAAAGACAGCGCCTATTTGAAAATGTCGGGCGCTCAGTGCTCATGTTTCCCAGCCTAACCTCGGCTAGTCCTTCTGACATTTACCACTGGCTCTGATGTCTCTGTAGTGGTTAAACATGATATAACTTCGCTTTGGGTGAATCTAGCAGGTAATCTTTGGTCTTTATTCTAGCAATATATCAAAATGAAAAGAGGCAGTGGTGTTTGATATCACATTTCATCTTATTGTAAATACAGTGAGGAAGATTGCAGTAGCCGAGGCGAACTGACTGATGTCATCAAGTACGCTGCTCTTCGCAGAATTACCGGACTTGCGTCGTCCCGTCCGCAGGAGATCACACTCCCGAGTCGAACTTGCGAAGTCCAAACTATCGAGGATGCAAGTCTGAAATTTGCCTAATATTCTCGGTACTTTAAACCTCGATGGAAACGCAGACAGGAAAAAAGTTCCTGGGACAAAATATTCCAAGTAATTTCGGTGGAAAAGCAACTAAAGTCACTAAGTTGGCAACACCGATGATCAGTCATGGTTAGCTAGTCACAACAAAAAGCATAGTGCGCTTATGATAATCTGTGGACATCGCAAAAATACACACTCGGGTGTTTTTCACTGATTTAGGGAGTCTTTAGCAAGACAGACCACTGACACTGGCAACAACAAAAACTTAAAATAGCATTAAATAGCAGGTGCTGTCACATTAACTCTAAATTTAACTTCACATGCATTTGTCATGTCTGGGATGTCTTTGTGATCCGACTGCTCCTTCAACATATGACTCCAACCAGCGTTGCCAGCTAATTTTCAGGGGAAGTTGCTAAAGAAAGGTCGATTTGTTGCTAAAAGACGTTATGACATCACTTGACATCAAAATTGAGTCACTGCATCAAATCTCAAAAAAAAAAAAAAAAAAAAAAAAAAAAATTTATATATATATATATATATAATATATATATATATATATATATATATTTTTTTTTTTGGTGAGATTTGATGCAGTGACTCAATTTTGATGTCAAGTGATGTCACAACGTCTTTTAGCAACAAATCGACATATATATGTATACGTGTGTTGTGTGTGTTAATTTAGATTTGTTCGTAAAATAATATAAATGCTTTTTTTAAACAAAAAACTACTTTTAAATACATTTAACTATCAAAAAACGTACATATTTTTTGAACGATTATAAAAAAGATTTTATTAGCTAGTAAACAAGTAAAACTACACATTCTGAACAGTTATATAGTAGTTAGTTAGTGTGCTACACTCTTAAGAAAGGTCTGTAAAATAGAGCACAATCTACTATGTTATTATGAAGGGATTTTCCGTAATTATGTTTCACAAGTTTTTACCTGCATTTTTAATTATGCATTGTATTTTGTGTTTTCGGGTTACAACAGATAATGTATAATGTCCTGGAAAATTACTAGTACCTTTCCATAGATATTTTTCTTACAGTGTACTAACTGATCAACAATCGCAGGTACAAGCTACTAACAAAGTGCATCATAAATGAACAATTATTAAATTACTAAATTATTATTATTATTAAATTAAACAATTGCAAATAGCAGCTAACTTAATTCACGTGATGTGTGCACTACTAGGCATCTTTGTTTTTCTCTTTTTGCATAATTTAATTGTAAATGTTTCTTTTTATCATTTGAGTCACTTATCAAAAGTTGCCAAATAAATTACAAAAATAGCTAAATTTGTTGCCAGGTGCTTTAGGAAGAAAAAGTTGCTAAATTTAGCAACAAAATTGATAAGTTGGCAACATATGACTCCAACACACATTTACCCAGTTTCACATTTAAATGCAGCCTTTTATGAAATAATAAAAACCTTTTTGGTAACTGTATATAATAACTAGGAATGTGCATCACGACTAATTTAATTAACATATAAGCAGAGCATTTTCCAATCTAGTCTAACAAAACCCCAGAAGACTGTCTGAAATGTGTTTGCCTTGAGCAATGTATTTTTAAACTTAAGCATTCACTTAATCATCGTTAGCCAATATGGACATATTCATTAAAATCAACTGAATCAATAGCCTATGATAAACAGAACTGCTGAAATAAACGTTAGTCGGGTTGTTTGTTGTTCTGCATCTGCTTGTGTGTCCGGGTTTGAACACGTTTGATGTGAATAAAAGCATCTGCAGAGCAAAGAGAGAACTGACAGACGGCAAAATCACAAGAAAAGCTTGACGTGTTCTGCCAACTATAAGTTATTTAAGGGTATTCTACTCATTAGGTCCCACGGAACACACCATTTATATGGCCTTAAAGGGACAGTACACCCAAAAATGAAAATCCTGTCATTTACTCATCCTCAAGTAGATCCAAATCTGTATGAATGTGTTGAAGCGACCCGAGGTGTTCTGAACACAAAGGAAGATATTCTTTTAACATATTATCTTATTATTTCACACTCAGAAGAAAGTGTGTAATCATGGGCCGGTTGCACCAGCTGTACGTAAGTTACAGCTCAACAGCACAGCTAGACTAGTTTTGTCGTAAATGGCCACTAGCTGTCGGGCAGTTACAACTTACGCACTACTAAATATTTGTTTGTTGTATTGTGGTGATTTACACCATTACACTTAGTTGAAGTTATTATACATTTCTTATGTTTTTTTTTGAAATGTGTTTGCTTTCAGTATTAAAATCAACTGAATTTATTGATCGGGTTGTTTGTTGTTCTGCATCTTATTTATTTCAATTACAGTAGATCCAAACCAGTATGAATGTGTTTGTTCTGAACACAAAGGAAGATCTGAATGTTACTTACATATAAAATAGCTTACATATAGACTAATGTTATTAATGTATCGTTTTTAATGGAAACTTGTTTTAACCGTTAGTATACACGAGGCAAAGGAAGTTAGAATGAAGGATGAATTAAAATTCAAAGTCATGCTCGTGTATTTGAAGGTTTCTATTGGATGATTTAGGGTAAACGTCATATTATGCGACTACGCATTACTTTACGGAGGGCTTACGAACTACTGGTGCAACCAAATAATGTATAGATTTAGTTACAAACTAGCTAGTAGTTACTAAGCCTCTAGTGTGGACTTAAATTAAGTAAGAACTTACGAATGGCTGGTGCAACCCTACCCAGGCTGTTTTGGGGCACCATTGACTTCCATAGTAGGAAAAAAAGTACTATGTAAGTCAATGGTGCCCCAGATCTGCTCTGTTTCCCTCATTCTTCAAAATATCTTCCTTTGTGTTCAGAACAAACACATTCATACAGGTTTGGATCTACTTGAGGATGAGTAAATGATGACAGGATTTTAATTTTTGGGTGCACTGTCCCTTTAACTACGATGTACTTACATTTAAATTAATAATTTGATACAATGCACTTATTTACATGTTTTTACATTGTACTTATATTTTTAAAAATACCTATATGTAGTTACATCTGTAATTAATTTAATTACATTTATAATTACACTGGCGACCCATCCCTTACACCTTAACCCACCCTTAAACCTACCCATACCTGTCCCTAACCTTACCCATATCCCACCTCAACAGCAGCAGAGTGTTTTGCAGTGTTTTGCAATACAATATGACATTGTACTTATTTTTTGTGTAAGTACATAGTAGTATACTTAATATAAAGTGTGACCGATATAACAACTGTTGTTGTCAAGTGAATTCATAGTGTTTCCCGTTTATATAACAACTGTTGTTGTCAAGTCCCTCATAACCAGTTTAGTGTAAGTATTCATTTTAATATGCCATTGACATATAGAGTAAACGCTTCCGCTTTCTTCTAAGATAAAATATTCCCTCGCTTTGCTCATAGTGGATCTTCTGAAACATATAACAGGCGACATGTGAAGTATTAAGTAACGCTTCCGCTTTCTTCTAGA
>CM049844.1:38968550-38991050 GCA_027422415.1 Schizothorax lantsangensis
CTAAATTAGCTCCTACTTCAGAGTAGCGTCTAAAACAGTTTGTGACGTAAGTGTATGCTGATTGGCTAAACGCGTACGAAACGCCCTCACCCGCCGTGATTTAAACACATACTGTGTAAACATTGTATCAACTTATATTTCGCAAGAATGGATGTAAATAAAGTTTACAAAACAAAAGATGTGTGCTTAATCTTTCTATTTGTGCTGATAATCACCTTGTTGCAGAACATAATGATGAGATAGCAGCTGTTAAAAAATTGCGACGTCTTTAACCCCAAAAAGGTATTTTTAACCAAAATAAGAGAAACGTAATTAATGTAGTATATATGGCTTATGCAGTCATAAAAAAGCATGGACAGACAAAAATAGTGTACCATTTAAAATGATTTATTGAACAAAACACATACACTAACGTTACTGCTTTGGTTTCTTAGTCCTCCTTTCCGATCTTTCACTCGCTTGACGTATACGTCGACATGTCCGTTATTGTGAAACCCGCGAGACACGACATAAACACAGCGTCCTCATCCTCCTGTTGTTAACGTCCTTGTTCTCCTTTGTTGACGTTGTTGAACGCCACGCACAAATGACGTCGCTGTCGACCGGGTTACGTCACTGTCGGTGCGAATGCAACACTTTAAATAGTACTGGGGAATAGTTCGCGCAAAATCGTCCCAGTGCTTTAGTACTGTACTTTTAGTTCTGGAACTAAAGCGGTGCGAAAGGGGCTACTGTTAGTAGAATGTCTAAAGTGGACTATTGAAATAAAGTGTTACCTAGTTTTCTCTTATCAGTTATGTTTATTAGGGTTGTATGTTACATCTAATGATGTTTAATTAATGTTTATTTCAGTTTATTGAGATCATCATGATGGCGATCAGTGTTTGTGTGAATGACGCTGTGCTTCTTCTATATATGTTATTATTTAAAAGCTGATTTGGTTCATCATGTGACTCTCTGTTTTTGGTGGTTATCAGTGTATTACAAAGATACAGATTTCAGTACTTTAATAGGTTGGTATATTGACATTATATCAGTTAATGAAATTACAGTATTTAACTGTAAATTTAAGTTAAAACCGTAAAACCTAAAATGTTGCTACCGTATTTTTTACGGTAGAATTCCGGCTGCTGTTTTTTACCGTAAATTTTACAGATTTTTTTTTAGTGTACAGCTATAACGCATTTCCATATAGTCATTAAAAGCACTTTTGCTGGAAACATGGCATACGATGCAAAACATTACTGACTTTTTTTGTACTTTTCTACACATTCTTACTAGTGCTTCCATAAAAACTCATTTCTGCACAGTAGGGCTGTCGAATTAATTAAAAATGTATTCGTCGAATTTAAAATAAAAATCCACATTCGAATGCAAAAATGCAGCCTTACTGTGCAGACGCGACTTGCACGAATAAATCGCGCGTAGTTGGACGCTTGAACATTTTGAGTTTACTCGCTTCATTCGCGTGAAATTCGCTTCACAACAGATGCTAATTCGCGTCATGGGAGGGGCTTCTGCAGGCGGCTCCAGTCTCGTTGCGAAATAAACAATAAAACCAAAAATACATTAGAGCACAAAACCCACAAAGCCATGCTTTAATGTGAATTTAGAACCGCTAACTTGCATTATAACCCGCGGCAACAGTGTAAAAGTAGCCTGGAGTCAGACCCAGCTCTCCCGCATCGGCGTCTGCTCTTCACACGCGTATGCTAGCAATCACAAACGGCTGCATTCAGTCTTAACGGCATTTTAGGACACAGCATCGTCACGTAAGTAACTTTAATGAATGTTACAGTATTCACTGTAGTTGTCCGCTAGTAAAAACATAGTTTTATCAGTCATTATCCGTGTCTGCCATTGTTTGGTGTTTACTACAGTTCAGTGGATCAGGAGGCGGGGCTGGTGTGGCTGAGTGGAGGCGGGGCTAATTTGCATATTCATAGCTCTGCGTGTAGTAAATGAGGCAAAGTTACATTCAAGCAATTTTAAGGCATGACAAAAATATTTTCACAAGAAAAAACATTTAAATGTGTCATTTTGATGATCAAAGATGAGTTCTAAGGGATAAAATATTTGACTACAGGGGGACTTTAAGTACAAAATTTTAATTTAGTTTTTCAGCCATTTTGACAGCCCTACTGCACAGTAAACCTTTTGATTAAAATAATAAAAATTCGAACATGATCTCGGTCACAAAACATCAAACTAAACCTCTAAACAAGGTGTGTAACTGGAAGCAGACCGGTCTTACCTTGCTGGTCTTTCCCTCCTTGTGGCACTTTGGACATTCCCAACAGTTTGGGATCTCATCATTGATAATGCCTTCAGACTTGCCCATCTGAGGAGAGACAGCTGATCAGCAGTGTTACCTTCAGACGCTTTTGCTCTGACGCTTCGCTCCGAGCGTGTGGCACTGACCTTGAGGCAGCTGGGGTGGATGATCTCGTTGCAGATGGTGCACTCCATGAGCGAGAGGCTGAACTTCTCCTCCTCCGACTCCACCGTGTCCTCCTTCCCCGCTTCACCGCAAGCGAAGCACACGGCTGTGTGCGGCAGCACCGGCTGAGGAGAGCACCAGAGTCAGTCAACAGAGGCCTGACGCACTGAAGCATCGCACTAGTGCCCTATAGAGGTCTGCTCGGGTCGGGTTTATAGCTAAACTAAAACTATATGCAGGCTTCGCTGCTTTCATAGATGCACACACAAATTATTACTGCTTTTGCTGTATTTTGGATCAAATAAATGCAGGCTTGGTGAGCAGAAGAGAATTCTTTCAATATATTTTTTTCTAAATTCTGTTTTTTCCATTTTAATTTTTCTGGATTCCTTTTTAATGGTCAAATTAAATTTCATTAATCAAAACGCATGTCTAATTAATTAAAATCATGAAACTGATACAATTTAACATTAAAAGTGTAACAAAAATAACATGTTTAGGGCCGTATGACATGTTTTATTTTTTTCTCACCTTATGTTTTATTACCAAATTCTGTGTTTTAGCATAAAACTAATTATTTAAATGCATACAAACAATTATTATTTATTCTTACAGTAGTTTTATGAAATGCCCCCCCCCCCCTCAGAAATTCTGTGTTGTGTATTTAAATTTTACTGATTATCAGATGAAGCCATAAAACATTGATTTAATTTATATTTTAATTAATGAAAATTAAACATTACAATTTTTGGCAAATAAAGGGGATTTAATATTTTGTGATTATTTCTTAAAAAAATAAAGTATTATTTTTCAACAGTAGTAGTAGTATTACGTTCATTCTAGTAAATAATAGTAATATAGCTATTTCTGACACAATGTCTTCAAGTTAAACAGGACTTTTATTTTGACGGGTTGCCGAGTAAAGTTCTGTGTGTATATGATATGACTAGTTTTACTCAAATGAAATGGTAAAATGCTGGTTTTGATCAGTTTTGGAGATATTGTTGATGTATTTATGTCTTCATTGAGACGTCAGACGCTGAAATCACGCGCTCTGTGTATGTAGTAAACAAAACCCTGCTCCATTCACACAGAGACACATGCAGGATTCAGATTTACATCAGATACTAGTCCATATCACCATTTGATTTAAGACCTACTTTTGATTAATTCATCCAAACTTTGACAAATTCAGTGACATTACACTATAAATGACTGGATTCCGCGATTTCTGCATCACGGAAATCATAAAGCCCTAGTTCAGAAAGGCTTGAGTGGTAGTGTAGAGTAAATACAGCTGTATGTGATGAAGGGAAAGGCTCTGGTTTAGTTTGAGAGACTCACCGCAGTGCACTGCCGGAGCAGACACGACTGCTTCATCCGTCCCGGTCCACCGAACTTCTTCATGTCCTTGCAGAAGTGGCACTCGCCGCACTCGGTCCGCATACACGCCTGACAGCGCCGGCACCGTGTCCGCCGCCGCCGCGCGCCCCCCAGCGCCTTACTGCCAGACATCCCCTCTGCATTCAACTGAGGACGACAACACAAGGCTCAGGGGTCACAGATCTACCAAGACAACACAACACATTCAACAAGCAATGCTTGACTGTGTCACAGTGCATTTACACGGAATAACCCCAAAATAATAAGGCTACACTAATGTTTTTAGCTCTGATAAACGCTCACGGGACACAGATTCACTCATTCGCTCTATACACACACACACACAAACACGTGTCAGAAGAGGGATCTGGCGCCTTCTTGAGACTCGCTGACAGACGACTAGAGGATCAGGAGTCTCTATTTACAGCAAGAACACAAAAACACAGCTTAGAAGAGCAAATAGATGCAAAGCACTGAAAATAAAGAGTGGAAGACGGGTACGTTAGGTCAAAGAGTAACACTACTAACGGTATATTCTTACTGAAGCCAAAAAACAAGTGCACTTCTATAATGTACTTTTCGTGCACTAATTTTGTACTTCATATACTAAAAATGATCTTTTAGTACTTAAAGATCAGCTAAGTGTACTCAACTGGGATGCCATGAATATGAATTAAAATGCACGTTTAACATACTATCTTTGTATTTAGCTACCACTTGTAGTACACTTGAGTGTACTAGTCTATGAAATATGGGTGCAAGTATTTTTGATATTTTTGCCTCAATATCTTGAAAGTTGGGTTCATTCTAGCAGGCTACGTCACACACTGACTCTTAAAGGGACAGATCACCCAAAACTAAACATTTGCTGTTCATTTACTCACCCTCAGACCATCCAAGATGTACACTGTAAAAAATGACCGCGATTTTAACGGTAAAAAAACGTTACTGTTAAATGGTTAACAGTAAGTTCCTGTAAAATTGTGATGGGCTTTGGTTCATCATGTGACTTTCTCATCACCTCCTGCTTTTGGTGGTTATCAGTGTATCAGGTACAAAACAGATTTAAGTACTTTAATAGGTTGGTATATTAACATTATATCAGTTAATGAAATTACGGTATTTAACTGTAAATTTAAGCTAAAACCCTAAAACGTTGTTACCGTATTTTTTACGGTAGAATTCCGGCGACCACAGCTGCCAGTTTTTTTACCGTAAATTTTACCGTGTAGGTTTCTTCTTTCTTCAGTAGAACAGTAAAGACGATGTTTAGCTGAAACCATTGTCCTTGGTGATTCGTTAAATGCAAGTCAGCGGCTGCCTGTTTTTGAGAATTAAAACACATTAAATGAACACAAAATGAATACCCGTGGCGATATATCGAGGTCTTATGAAGCGAAACGATCGATCTGTGCAAGAAACTACAAGTTACTCAATCAAAACTCACTTTCAGACGCCTGACGGTCACTCCGATTCAAAATGAGCCGAAATACATTACATTTAGTCATTTAGCAGACGCTTTTAATCAAATGAGGACAATGGAAGCAATCAAAATCAACAAAAGAGCAATGTGCTATAACAAGGTTTGTTTATGATGTTTTTTTTTATTATATAATAAATAAAAAGAAAACCAGATAGAATAGACAAAGAATAGAGCAAGCTAGTGTTACAGGCATTTTTTTGCTTTTTGTTAATTGTATAATAATTAAAATGAAAACAAATAGAATACAAAAATAATAGAGCAGCTAGTGTTAATTATTATTATTATTTTTTTTAAGAAAACAAGCAGTTAAGTAAATGAATAGCGTGCAAGTCTAAAAGGGGCAAGTTTTTTTTTTAAAGAATAGAGTTATAATAGAGAGTGCTAGAGTTAGAGCATCAAATAAAGATGTGTTTTTAGCCGATTCTTGAAGATGGTTAAGGACTCAGCTGCTGGATTGAGTCGGTCAGGAGGGAACAGTTAATGTAAAAGTCTGTGAAAGTGATGTTGTGTCTCTTTGGGATGACCAATAAAGCGTTGTTCACTTGCAGAACGTAAGCTTCTAGAGGCACATAAGTCTAAAGTAATGAATTTAGGTAAAGGAGTGCAGAGCCAGTTATTAATGCCTTGAATTTTATGCGAGCAGCTATTGGTAGACAGTGCAAATTGATGAACAGAAATGTGACGCGTGTTCTTTTCGGCTCATTAAAATGAATCTTGCTGCCGTGTTCTGGATTAATTGTAAAGGTTTGATAGAACTGGCTGGAAGAGAGCATTGCAATAGTCCAGCCTGGACAGAACAAGAGCTTGAACAAGGAGTTGTGAAGCATGTTCTGAAGAAAGAGACCTGATCTTCTTGATGTTGAATAAAGCAAATCTTCAGGACCGGGCAGTTTTAGCAACGTGGTCTGAGAAATTCAGCTGATCATCAATCACAACTCCAAGGTTTCTGGCTGTTTTTGAAGGAGTTATGGTTGATGTGTCTAACTGGATGGTGAAATTGTGATGAAACGATGGGTTTGTTGAACCCACAAGCAGTTCTTGGCAAGGTTAAGATGAAGGTGATGGTCCTTCATCCAGCAAGAAATGTCTGTTAGTCAAGCTGAGATGCGAGCAGCTATCGTCGGATCATCAGGATGGAATGAGAGGTAGAGTTGAGTGTCATCAGCATAGCAGTGATATGAAAAGCCATGTTTCTGAATGACAGAACCTAGTGATGCCAATGTAGACAGAGAAGAGAAGTGGTCCAAGAACTGAGCCCTGAGGCACCCCAGTAGTTAGATGTTGAGTAGAAAAGTGGTCCAAGAACTGAGCCCTGAGGCACCCCAGTAGTTAGATGTTGAGTAGAGAAGTGGTCCAAGAACTGAGCCCTGAGGCACCCCAGTAGCTAGATGTTGAGTAGAAAAGTGGTCCAAGAACTGAGCCCTGAGGCACCCCAGTAGCTAGATGTTGAGTAGAAAAGTGGTCCAAGAACTGAGCCCTGAGGCACCCCAGTAGTTAGATGTTGCGACTTGGACACCTCACCTCTCCAAGATACCTTGAAGGACCTATCTGAGAGGTAAGACTCAAACCACTGGAGTGCGGTTCCTGAGATGCACTTTCTCAATAGGGTTGACAGGAGGATCTGGTGGTTAATCATATCAAAAGCAGCGGACAGATCCAGCAAGATAAGTATTGAAGATTTGGAATCCGCTCTTGCCAGTCTTAGGGCTTCAACAACTGAGAGCACGGCAGTTTCGGTCGAATGTCCACTTCTGAAACCAGATTGGTTGCTGTCCAGGAGGTTGTTCTGTGTGAGAAAGACAGAGACTTGGTTGAACACAGAAAAAAATAAAATATTGAAATAGCGGCGTATCTGATCCTGTGATGAATGAACTGATTCAGTTCCTCACACTGTCACTGAACTGAGGAAAAGGTTCGACTCGGACCGAAGAGCCGCTCATATGAGCGTGTGAACTGAATACTTCGAAATTAACGTTTTTGTGGTTTCTCATTGTTTATGTAAAAAGGTGAGCTGATGAAGACTAGTTTATTCGCTTTATATGCTTAATTAGACATGAAAAACATCCATGTTTCATTATTGGGTGCTTTAATAATATAATTGCATTCAAGTAGGCATGGGACGATAACTGGTTTCAAGGTATACCGCGGTTTGGAAAAGTCACGGTTTCAAAACCACTAAAATTTTTCGTTATACCGTTTTTGTGGTATGCTCAGTTTTTTTACGTGTCGTCAAAGACGGAAAGTGCAGGAGTCCCTCAGTTGTGTGCAGTGAAGAGCGAACGAGTCACATGACCCCTCCTCCTCCTCCGGTTGGTGCGGGCGGTCAGTTAGAGTCACCTGTGTGTATGATGATGGCCGAAGGAGATGAATCCCCGGAACTTTCCCCCGTCGAAAAACACAAAGTCTGCCGTATGGAAATTTTTCCAGTAACGTAGACTAATCATGTTCCGTACACAACGATGTTCCGTACAGATGACGTTTTAGCGCCGATCGCTAAATATATACTTCCAGGTTGTACATAAACTATCGGTCATCTTCATTTCTCCCTCTTTCACCCCGATCAAGACTCACCCACCCGCCTTTTGTTTCAGTGTTGAAATAAATACTATTTGGCTTGCTACCGAGGCAGATAACATGGCTAATTAACTAGTTAACGTCAACTAGTTTCCTCCCTCACGTTACTTCACAGAGCAGGGAATAGCAGACTAAAGTACTACGTTTCTGCGATTTAGCACAATTTAGCTTGTATCACGTCTATACATTTAAGCCTCCTGCCATTGTTTACATTAGGGATGTGCGGGTCTAGTCGACTAAACGGTACAGCTCCTACTAGTCGACACTGAAAACAATAGTCGACTACATGAGAGAAAAAAAAAAACATGATTTTATCATTCAAATTACCATCATTTTAACGTTACATTTAAAACATTTTAAAGAACAGTTAAAATAAAACTTTTGAAAAAGAATACATATTTAAATATTTTTAAAAGCGTATCTGGGCGGAAACTATATTTTTACCTCGCATGCGTTTTCTTCATGTCAGTTGTGGCGAGCTCCGCGCGAAAGATCAGCAAGGTCTGGGATTATTTTGAATTAGAAGGAAATGGAAAGGTTTTGTGTAAACTGTGTAATGTCAAATTGGCTTACAATAACTTTACTGGAGCTATGCGTAATCATATTCAATACAGGCAGGTATGCGTTAGCTTGGAGGCTAGCCAAAGCCAAATGTCAATCATGTCATACACTACAACCTGCCGCTGCGGTCCGCGATCCTATCCGCGCCGTCTATTCCTCTAAACGAAGACCCAGTTCGGTGGTGGTGCGGGATTTCCAGGCTCTTTTGGAAACTGTCTGCTTGCTTGCAGTTATCTCTCTCTGTGACTTCAGTTCAAGCGCTGTGTTTTTCAAGTGCAAAATCGCCTCTAGTCCCGTCTTTCGCCAGACCACGTTAACATGTTAAATTCACTGAACAAATGCGCACAGTCTGAGTAAGTAAAACGAGCTTTGTTTTGTTTTTAGACAATATAGCCAACATGAAGTACATTTTTAAAAGCCGTTTTAATGCTATTCCTTGATAAACTTTCATATTGTTTTTTACTTATGTTTTAATATGTTGGCTAACGTTATATGAAAATGAAGAATTCTGTCAGTCTATTGATTGATTTTCCATTTCTGCATCGCTCCAGCCGATCTGAATAAATAAGCTATGCACTGGTTTATGAAGAGTGTATGCTCTTCCTTTTTTTCTGTTTAACGACCGCCTAAAATTAATTGATGATAACGCGAGGCAAGCATAAGGCATAATCGTGACCTATTTTTTGCAGAATTCATTGAGGGATTTGACAGTGATTCAAAGATTAATTTCAACTGTATGCTGTTATATAGACACACGCACAGTTTATTTTTTTTTGGGGGGGGGGGGGGTTTCTAGCTTTTAGACTATACAAGGATACAAAACTTCCGTTTAAACGACAGTCAAATTAGTCGTAGCGCACATCTCTAGTTTACATCTGTTCAAAATCACGACATTTAAAAAACAAACTTTGCCACTGTTAGAGTGTTGTACAGAGAGAGACTGTGTGTGTGTGTGTGTGTGTGTGTGTGTGGAACACACTCGCGCTCTCTCTCTCTCTCTCTCTCTTATGTGTATGTGCCAGAGATGGAAGCTCGAGTCTGTGACTTGGACTCGAGTCGCACTTAAGTCGCATAAATAAAGACTTGGGACTTGACTTGGACTCGTGAACAGCTGACTCGAGACTTGACTTGGACTCGTGAACAGCTGACTCGAGACTTGACTTGGACTCGTGAACAGCTGACTCGAGACTTGACTTGGACTCGTGACTCGCGAGACTCGTATAAAACGCAAGTCATTTGGTATAGGAGTTTATATGAATGTATCTCTGAGGGAAACTGGCTGTCTTAAAAAAAAGTTTAGATGGTATTTTCTTTTCATCTTGCCTCCGTATAATGCATATTAGTGTTCATAACCGCAGCTCTGCTTTGTTTACAAGTAACCAAGGAAACGATGTTTAATTGCTGTTCAAGCGCCACCTGCTGGCAGAGAGTGAATCTGCATTCATTCAGCCGGTCTGCTGTTTTGTTTCGTACAGATGTTTTATGTAGAATAGTTTCACAAAACTAAAGTCAGACCATTTTGTTTTTGCTTCAAATGTCGAAATTATACATCTAAAGACCCCTCTGTCAAGCTCCTGAAGTTTGCAGACGACACCACACTGATCGGCCTCATTCAGGATGGTGACGAGTCTGCCTACAGACAGGAGGTTAAGGAGCTGTCTGTCTGGTGCAGTCTTAACAACCTGGAGCTCAACACGCTCAAAACTGTAGAGATGATCGTGGACTTCAGGAGAACCCCCCCCTGCTCTCCCCCCACTCACCATCATGAACAGCACTGTGAATGCAGTGGAGTCATTCAGGTTCCTGGGCACCACCATCTCCCAGGACCTGAAGTGGGACAATCACATAGACTCCATTGTGAGAAAGGCCCAGCAGAGGTTGTACTTCCGTCACCAGCTGAGGAAGTTCAACCTGATACAGGAGCTGCTGAATCAGTTCTACTCTGCCATCATTGAATCCGTCCTCTGCACGTCAATAACTGTCTGGTTCAGCTCAGCTACCAAATCTGACCTCAGAAGACTACGGAGGGTAGTCCGGACTGCTGAGCGAATCATTGGTACAACCCTCCCTACTCCCAAGAACTGTACTGATCCAGAGTGAGCAGAAGAGCTGGCAAAATCACTCTGGACCCCTCACATCCAGCACACTCCCTCGTCTGGTCGACGCTACAGAGCTCTGAGCACCAGAACGATCAGACACAGAAACAGTTTCTTCCCTCAGGCAGTCCATCTCATGAACACTTGACATTAACGTGGAACACACAACACTATTATACAATTATTTATTCACCACACATACATACAGTGTTTCCCACACATAGACTTTACCTGGGCGGGCCGCCCAGGTATATTAACAGCCGCCCAAGTATATTTGATGAAACATTTTTGTTTTTATTACTATTATTATCTCTTACACTTTTTTTTATCCGCACGAGATAATGAAACCATCCGCGATCGATTAAATAGTGGAAAAATCTCCCCTCGCCCTATGCGTTTCATACTGCTCGTTCTGTGTGCTCAAGAACTGTCCACACTCACACAGACGAGCTCCAGTGTTTCCCATACGTTGATTTATTTGTGGCGGGCTGCAACAATATCCACCGCCCGCTGCCATCAGCTCCCGCGTCTCACACACACGAGCGCGACTTTAGCACTATATTTAGTCACTTTCAGACCCTTTTGGCGGCTTTTTTCCCTTAACGGGTACATACTGACGAACCTACCGACTTTTTAAAAAAACCTTAGCTATCGTTCAGTTGGAAGATGTCTCCAGTGCTGTCCCGCGAGCGCTAGCTCTGTCTCCCGGCGCAGTGTCGCCTCTCTCGGCGTCTATTCTGTGTAGTTAGCGGCAGTGAAGCAGCGCATTCAGTTGGCCGTAACGCAGCAAAATCGTCAATAAATCATTTACAAAACAGCGTTTCCAAGCACCTGTCGCTTACTGACTGTTTGTAGTTTTAAATATGAACATAATTCGTGTTAATATGCGCATAGTGTGTTACTCAGGCAGTGCGCTGAATGAGACAAAACAGTAATACAGCCAAAACCACCGCATATAGTCGCTTTTTAGTGCAAGTTAGATGTATATTGATTTTATCAGACGATGTTGTGATTATAAATCAGGATTTAAGGAGTATAGTGAGAGTGATTCCTGGTTAACGTAGTATTAATGGGTCGTGTTTACTATTCATACCTGTTTTATGTATGACAACAGAACATATGTAAATGTGAACAGCTTTATTGGGCATTCAGTTGTATTACAGTATGTGACAGTTCATAGAGTAGAAAATCTCCCAAAACTCGTCTGAACGCAAACTTGACGCAATGACGTCATAAATATGCAAATTAATATGTGACGTCACCTGCCGCCACAAGTCTCACAAAATCCTGAGGGAAACACTGCATACACATATCATTTTTTTTTCCCATTTCAAATTTGCATGTCAGACCTGTACACACATGATTGTCTGTATTGCATAGTGTTTTTGCTATTTTGTACATTGCCTATTTGTATATTTGTATATTGTTCTTTTGTTGTCTGTGTCCCGTTGCTGTCATTCTGTTGCACTGTGGAGCTCCGTCACTATAACACATTGCTCATACGTGTAAACATACCTGGCTAAAGCTCATTCTGATACGGTCCAATTTAGATGAAAAACTGCTGTATGTGCACACACACTCGTACCTCACCGCTCCAGAATTAATCCGGGAAAGGTGCACATTCCTGCATCATAACTTGGACTGAAAGATGAATGTGTAGAAAGTGAGCATGTCTCCAAAGACCTTGTTGAGCTGCAGCTTTAATGACTGCTTTTTATTTATTATTTTTTTACAGAAATGGTTTGTTTTTGATTATTGAGCTGCAGGTTTAGGCTCACTTTAAGTGACTGCACTTAATTTAATTAAGAATAACTATTTATTTTAATTATTTAGCTTGACATGTTTACTGTTCCAAAATACTCTATATGTTTCTTAAAAATAAAATATATTGTGTTCAGTGTCAAAAAAGTTGTTGTTTTCTACCCAGACATTTAAACATAACATATTTTAGTAATAATGTTGTAAATAGCGTTCAGTTTCTTGCACAGACCGATTGTTTCGCTTCATAAGAACTCAATACATCATCGGGGATTCATTTTGTGTTTCCTGATATGCTTTTTTATTTTCAAAAATGGAATTTATGAATCACCAAGAAGCACGTTTCAGCTAAAAATCTTCTTCACTGATTTCACTACTGAAGAACAAGCAAGTCTAGGATGGCCTGAGGGCAAGTAAATGACAACAAATGCTCTTTTTTGGGTGCACTATCGCTTTAATTACACGACACACTTGATAACAACAGCTCACACACAGGGGTGTGCGATATATATCGTCTGCGATAATATCGTAATTGTTGTTTTAATGTGCAATTTGACATTATCAAGTATTTTGCAAAAACCAAACAGAACACCTACATTAGGTGATGAAGTCTAGGTCTAGCGTGTGTTCTTTCATGATTCAGTCTATTAAGATGCATTAAGAATGATCACAAAATTCAAGATATGGGGGCAGAAAATGCGCATATATATATAATTTCATATGGTTAAGATCACATGAAGAGTGCCGTTTTACTTCAAAAATAAGCATGATTACAAATGTGATATTGTTTATTGAAGTGTTGTATAAAATCAATAAGTTAATATTAAGAGACTTATGTTTTAGACACCATATTGCCTGTTTTTGCTCAACAAAAAATTATCCAAACACAGTTACAGCACTGTTTTGTGTCTCTGAGCAACATGACAGTGATTCGTTCCTGAATGAATCAATCGTTTAAATGATTCGGTTCAGTCACAATGACTCGGTTCAGTCACAATGATTCGGTTCACTCGCAGTGACTCACTTATTAACAGTGACTTGCTGGCTGGCACCTGCTGGCGGCTTTAATTTCACATTTAAAGTATCTATTATTATTTAAACAATTTCAAATATCAGTATTCAATGTTTTATGTTTAAAATATCAAAACATTATGCATTAGTAACTGCAGGTTAAAGCACTCAGATCTGCATTAAACAGTGTGTAAATACATCTAAACACATTCAGATAAAACTTCTGCACAGATTAATTGTGTTGATACTGGTTTAATTTGTTTGGTAACAGCCTAAATGTCTTATTATTATAATCTTGACTGATTAAATGTAACAATTTGACTCAAAAGATGCACACTTTTAGAAAAAAATGCTTTATTAAAGGTAAAAATGCCCATAAAAAGGTAAAAATCTATTTAAACTTATATGAAAATATTAATATCTATCACTGATGTGAACTGAAAACACATAATATGAAGGATATCAAAAACTGCAGCTGTCCACGATATCAGCACAATAACACACTCGGCAAAATATCGTCTAATTATCGTTATCGAAAAAATCCCAAAAAAATATCGAGATATTTTTTTTCAATATCGCACACCCCTACTCACACATCCATAAAACAACAATCACCATATTAATCTTAGACTGCATATATCACACACCCCTATTATTAGGCAAAATGACACGGATCATGATTTGAGATCTTGGCCATATGATCCTCCACGAAGCAATTTCATCCATAAATTGATTGCAATCCAGCCATTATTATTTTATCCAGTGTGCAAGCCAAAGACAGCTATAGCAAGGAACTAATAACTCTATGTGGTGGTGGATAATGGGAGACAACCACAAAATCCTCCTCTGGCTATACGCTCAAAATATAGCGTTAATAACTAGGCTGTTGAATTACTGATTGAACCGAGGGTCTTTGTTATGATTGGGAAGTCATTTCCAACACAAGCACAATTAAAACTGCATATCATATTGCATTTAAGTGCTATTGAGTCTGTCACATTAGGGGTTTGAGAAAGCAACAAATGCAATCAATAATGAACTTTTGGCATGATAGTGAAAGTATTCTGAATATGATTTCAGATAATGAAAGTACACTAAGAGGGGTGTGCTGTATGACCACAACTCATGATTTGAGGAACATAAACCAGTATATGAGAGACTTGGCTTTTCTGGATGAGCCAGACGGGTATATGTGAGAGTTTTGATATACACTATATTGACAAAAGTATTGGCACCCCTTCTAATGAACAGCTTTGACTACTTTAGTAATTTCTATGAGTACAAATCTTAATGTTAAAGCATATAATGATATTCTAGGGAATTGTGTGCTTCTAATATTATTGCAACAGTTTGGACTCTTTTCTATTCTAACATGACAATGTCTCTGTGTATAAGACAAGGTTCAAAAAGAAATGATTGATTGAGTCAGTGTGGAAGAACTTGACTGGTCTGCATAAAACCAAGTCCTAATCCCAGTTTAACACCTCTGGTGTGACTGTAAATGCAGACCTTGAGCCAAAAACTCATCACCAAACACCAATGACTTGTACATACACTATATAGACAAAAGTATTGGCACCCCTTCTTTAGAACAGATGCACTTCCAAATCTGTGGCAACAACGATGGGAACATAATTCATGTATTTAAAAATTGTATTTCATCTCTGTTGCAACAGTTTTGTAAGTGTCTAAAATGACTGAACCCATATGTACAAGTCATTGGTGTTTGGTGATGAGTTTTTGGCTCAAGGTCTGCATTTACAGTCACACCAGAGGTGTTAAACTGGGATTAGGACTTGGTTTTATGCAGACCAGTCAAGTTCTTCCACACTGACTGAATCAATAATTTCTTTTTGAACCTTGTCTTATACACAGAGACATTGTCATGTTAGAATAGAAAAGAGTCCAAACTGTTGCTATAATATTAGAAGCACACAATTTCCTAGAATATCATTATATGCTTTAACATTAAGATTTGTACTCATAGAAATTACTAAAGTAGTCAAACCTGTTCATTAGAAGGGGTGCCAATACTTTTGGCAATATAGTGTGTTATGTCTGCTAAATGCCACGACAGAACAATCAGAATCAAGTATTTCAGAACATGACACTTTCACTATCACTGACAGAAAACACAATGATTTTACACACATTTACTGCGGTAACAAACCACCAAAACACTACAGTCAGTGTTTCTACATGAAGTCATGGTCATTTAAGTGACATCAGTGTGAGATTTCATGTGGTTTCTATAATAACTATAGTATTTTGATGCTTACCAAGGATGCTATACCATTTAATTTCATTTAGAGCTACAGCATCACACACAGTGTCAGGTGAAATATGGGCCTAAAATCAAACAGCTCAGAAACAATGAAAACACGACAGATGACATACCTTCACTAGAACTAAACCTGAAGAGATTTAGCACGAATACCGACATGTGTAAGTTAGCACACGTTACCGAGAGCAGCTAACCTAGTCTCCTCAGCTTCACAGCAGCCCGTAGGCTGTCGTTTATCTCACATACAGCTAAAACACGCTGCGATTAAACCCTAGTAACCGAGCAGAGAGCTAGCATGTGTTAGCAAGTTCATTCAGCAGCGCCACTGACTAACCAGGGCTGCTAGCATTCACTCAGATGGGCTTCACTAGCCACTCAGATCTGTGAGGAACGTGCTTTAATTAGACTCTTAGCTTCACACGACGAGCTAGCAGCGACTCACCTGCTCGTGTGGAGTCGCATACTCCTAGATCGAGCATTAGCTTGATGTTTACTTGCGATGGATGGACACAATGAGAGAAAGATAGCTTCCTTGTTTCTCCGCTCGACTTTCCTGCTCTTATCGAGCTCCTTTCACAGGTTTACACGAGCGACTCGCTTAATTAAACTGCCATTATTATCCTCACATCCACCAGACGCGATGATTCCAGCTTCTCCTCTCGCTGTTTCACAAATATTAATATCACAGGCTCTTCGGGTCGTTTGTGCGTCTGCAAAATCCTCGTCCTTGATTCTGAGGGCCGATTATCCAGGCGTTTATGATTCCCAAACGCTCGGCTGAACTGAAAGAGAAAACGGCATTAACGTGTCTTTTGTTCGCGCTTTCCTATTGTGCTCCTCTGCTGTAGGTGTATAATAATAATAATAATAATAATAATATCTAGACTCAGATCAGCTCTTACACGATCCTAACGACATCACACTCCCGAAAATCAAATAAATAAATAAATATGGTAAATAAAAAATATGGAGAGTTAAAAAAATAATAATAATAATACGGAAGCTCCTCCCGGTTTATGCGTCACCGCCGAAAGGCATCATGGGAAATGTGGTCCATTAGTGCCGGACCCCAAAACATTCCTGTTAGTTATAATATTGCTGATTTTTTTTAATAGCACAATGCTTCAGATGTCATATCAGTTAAATAAATAAATAAAAAATCATAGTGCTTATCAAAAGATCAATCGCATCCAAAATAAAAAAAATTGTTTACATAATATATATGTGTATATTTATTATGTATATATAAATACACACATGCATGCATGTATATATTTAAGAAAAATTTACATTTATATATTAAATATATTTTATAAATTAAATGAATATATACATGTAAATATTTTTACTGTATGTGTGTATATTTATATTCACAGTACACCTACATATATTATGTAAATAAAAACTTTTATTTTGTATGTGATTAATCGCTTGACAGCACTAAAAAACACAGTATATATATTTTGAAAATATTTACAAGTATATATTAATTTAATTTATAGTATATATAAATATATTTATTATATAAACATAAGACTATCTATACATGCATGTGTGTGTGTGTATTTATATATGCATAATAAATATACACACGCATATATTATGTAAACAAAAACTTTTATTTTGGATGCGATTAATCGCGATTAATCGTTTGACAGCACTAAAAATACACACACATACAGTATATATTTCGAAAATATTTACAAGCATATATTTATATTCATTTAAATATATTTATTATATAAACATAACACGTTTTTCTGAAATCTATACATGCGTGCGTGCGTGTGTGTGTGTTTATATATACATAATAAATATACACATATTTTGGATGCGATTAATCGCGATTAATTGCTTGACAGCACTTGTGTTTTTAAATCAGACAGCAACAATAATAACAATAACAATCAGACTAAAGTGGTTTGCTGGTCTCGAAGCAGAGTCAGATGTCTGACTGAGCGGCTAGCATTAGCAGCTAACACACACACACACACACACACACACACACACACCGGCTCCCTCTACAGCTGCTGTAAAACACATCACGCACTCCGCACAGTCCCCTGTAAACACACACCAGCGCGGTCAGATCAGGGCTAGACTGGCTCGGGCTTGTTATTAGCGTAGAACAGATCGAAGATGATCAAGCTTTTCTCGCTGAAGCAGCAGAAGAAGGACGAGGAGTCCGCGGGAGGACCGCGAGCCGGAGCCGGCGGGAAGAAGGCGAGCGCGGCCCAGCTGCGGATACAGAAGGGTACGAGAACCACAACAACACCACAACCTACATTTATCACACACACACACAGAGAGATAGACATTCAGTGCAGCTCGGTCTGCTTTCAGTCCAGACTGTTTAAAGACGATGAGGAGTGAAGGAGGAGAGCGAAACTAGCATTAGCCGCCGCGCTAACACGTATTAGCGCACTCTTTAGTTACCCTTCGCGGTTTTATTCTTATTATATACTCGATGTTTGGAAACTTCAGAACAGTCGCAGGGAGTGTATCTCCTGTCTAAAGTCACACAAAACGGGAGAAACGCTCAACTAACGCGTTTCTTCCACAGTCATAACATTGAGGCCTAGTTTGATGTGTGAGTATCAGCCTCACAACGACTCTGTATTGAGCAGCACACCTGGACAGATGTGGACCAGCATCTGCTCTGTGTGTCAGTGTGTAAGCAGTCAGGTAACACACCTTCATCTTCCTGATCCTGCTGGACTCTTGATAGTTCAGAGAGTAAACCTGCTCACCAGGTTATGACTCAAACATTAGAATAAGCTCAAGGGATAGTCACCACTCTTCTCAGCATTTACTCTACCTGTCGTTTATCTTCAAAACACAAATTGAGAGATTTCTGTCCATCCGTTCAAAGCTCATTCCACGCCTCAATAAGTACAAAAAACAAGTCTTTCTGACATGAATCCTTCTGAATTGAGTGGTTTTCTGAAGCCACACAATGGTTTTATATGAAGAACAACACATGGTTCACATATAAGCTCATCTGCAGAAGGTCAGTCGTGGTCTAATGTGTGTCTATCAGAGTAAAAGCCTACATTAAATCTGTCCATATAAAGAAATACTCATCTCTCAGATGCTTTCAGACGGAGGGATGCTGATGCTGTGAACACTACGTAGATTCACTCCTTCTGAAATTGCATTTAGGAATAACAAAATTAAGTAGTTAAGACGTTAAATGTGAAAATTAATGAAATAAAACATTAAATGCGTAAAATGTATTTAAAGGGGTCATATGATGCTTTTTTAAAGATCATTATTTTGTGTATTTGGTGTAACAGAATATGCTGACATGCTTTAATGTTCAAAAAACACATTATTTTTCAAATGCTGTACATTATTGTAGGTCCTCTATGCCCCGCCTCTCTCAAAGCCCCTCCTTCCGACAAGCACAGTCTGTTCTGATTGGCCAACTGGCACAGTGCATTGTGATTGGCCGAACACCACAAGCAAGAGTCGGAAATGTAACGCCCTTTTCCATAATCGCCAGCTTTAGCGTTCAAAATAAATGTAAAGACAGTTAATAATGTCCTTAGTTTTACCATCAGTTCAAGCCTGAGAGAGGAACAGAGTCACGTGACAGACACAGTGATGAAGCTCGTATGTGTTTGAACACAAGCTGCAGTTGTGTGACTGTCTCCCTCTCTCTCTCACACACACACACACACTCTCTCTCTCTCTCTCACACACACACACACACACTCTCTCTCTCTCTCTCACACACACACACACACACACTCTCTCTCACACACACACACACACACACTCTCTCTCTCACACACACACACACACACTCTCTCTCTCACACACACACACACACACTCTCTCTCTCTCTCTCTCACACACACACACACACACACTCTCTCTCTCTCACACACACACACACACACTCTCTCTCTCTCACACACACACACACTCTCTCTCACACACACACACACACTCTCTCTCTCACACACACACACACACGACGCTGTGATGTCTCTCTCACACGCGAACACACACACACACACACGACGCTGTGATGTCTCTCTCTCTCACACGCGAACACACACACACACACACACACACACACACGACGCTGTGATGTGTCTCTCACAAGCGAGCACACACACTCACACTCTCTCACTCACACACACACACTCTCACACGACGCTGTGATGTGTCTCTCTCACACGCGAGCACACACTCTCTCTCTCACACACACACACACACACACACGACGCTGTGATGTCTCTCTCACACGCGAACACACACACACACTCTCTCTCTCTCACACACACGACGCTGTGATGTGTCTCTTTCACACGCGAGCACACACTCTCTCACACACACACACACGACACTGTGATGTGACTCTCTCTCACACACACATACACACGACGCTGTGATGTCTCTCTCTCACACACGAGCACACACACACACACACACACACACTCTCTCACACACACGACGCTGTGATGTGTGTCTCTCTCTCACACACACACACACACACACACACACACACACACACACACACACACGCTGTGATGTCTCTCTCTCACACGACGCTGTGATGTCTCTCTCACACGCGAACACACACACACACACACACTCTCACACACGACGCTGTGATGTGTCTCTCTCACACGCGAACACACACACACACACACACACACACACGCTGTGATGTGTATGTCTCTCTCTCACACACGACGCTGTGATGTCTCTCTCACATGCGAACACACACACTCTCTCACTCTCTCACACACACGATGCTGTGATGTGTCTCTCTCACACGCGAGCACACGCGAGCACACACGAACACACACGAACACACGCGAACACACGCGAACACACACGAACACACACACACACACACACACACACACACACACACACAACGCTGTGATGTGTGTGTCTCTCTCTCACACACGACGCTGTGATGTCTCTCTCTCACACGCGAACACACACACACACACACTCTCTCACTCTCTCACACACACGACGCTGTGATGTGTCTCTCTCTCACACGCGAACACACACACACACACACGCACGACACGCAAAACTCCGCATTTAAACAGTCAATATCAAATACTTAAACTAATAACAAAACATACAGTCGTTGATTCAGAAGCACCAGATTGTCACAGCAAACTCAGAATTACCTCCTCTGCTAGGTTCACGGAACGCTCGTCCATAAAATGTGATGCTGTTCTGTTGCAAGTAATCTTAATGATTCCTAAATGCATCTACTTTCAGAAGCCAAATACAGTGCTTTAGCTTTCTCATAGAAACACACAGCGTCTCCCTGACACGGCTGCATCAACACTACTGCGTTACTGAAACCATGCCTTCTTTCTTTGCTGAACATTTGGGCTGCATCAAGCTAATATTTCCACACAGTGACGTAGACATGTTTAATGAGCCGTTTTAGGAGAGCGTGGCAGAGTCTTAACTTTGATAAAGAATATCTCTTTGGTTTTGAGACTTTAGTCTTTGCAACTTAAAGGATCTTATCAATACACAATCAGCTTGTGACACTCCAAAGAGAAAGAAACACTTGAAATCGCATCATATGACCCCTTTAAATACATAGAATGTAAGTTTTGAATTTACTCATACATTTATGTAAGTTCTGAAAAGCCCAATAGTGTCATTATTTAGCTTGAGGCAGGTCACTGTTGGTTCAGTTCAGATCACGATTTCTGCTTTTCTCAGTTTATTAAGCAGAATTGTCTGTGGGACTTTATTTATCCTGAAAATGCTTCATTTTTAGTTGCTATTTGCATTATTGCATTTGTTGCTTTGCATTAGTAACAAGTCTCCACAAGCATTGCGGTTGCCAGATATTAAGACTTTAAATCCCTCAATCAGAGTTTTTTCTCTGTAATGTCATTTTTCAATAATGATGTGATTATTAGAACACAAAGGCTGCGATTTAATTAAATAAATATATGCAGTATTTTGTGTGCACAGCCACTTTGAATGAGTAAGACTCACAAAACAGCATGTGTGAAGCACACCACTGTGCTTTTATGAAACACATTCACAATTTTATCAGAAAAAATTGCAATTAGAGTTTCTTGACTCATGCAGCGCTACTGTAAACAAAGTAACACTTGCTTAACATTTTGAATGTGAATTATTGGCTTTCAGTTTTTTCATTCCAATGGCCATATTGTTTAAAGGTGCTGTAAGTCATTTTTTGACTGTACTAAAGCATAAAAGTAGCATAATAACACATTTGCAGATATTTAAGGAGACTAGGTTCACACACTAGTTTCTCTGTAAATCAACACTGCATCAGTTATTCTGCTGGAAATGTGCGTTCAGTGCCGGAATGTCTGTTTTTGTTTTGGTCTGCGTGACTCCGCCCACTGAGAGTTTACCCAATAGCATTTCAACACCCCGGGTTGCCAGTTGGTGGAAAACACAGCATATTGCCGCCAGCAAACAAACTGGGTCAGAGATCACAGACCCGACCTAAAAAGCCATCGAAAACAACACAATTTGGACTGCAGTAGTCGCGTCAACCGCTACATTGCAGCGTGACTGGCTGAAATATTGCCGAGATTCACTCTTACATAAACAAACATGCATGTAAACACAACAGGCTTTAGCACGATCAGCAAAAATGTCCATATTGTGTAAGCTAGATCCATAATGTACTGATCTACTAAACGCCTCAGCTTTAATGTGAATGCACTGATTGGTTTGAAACATGAGGAACATGTCAGCCAGTATATCTATAATCAAGGCTTCTGCGGCTCTCTCTTAAGCTAACTAAAATGATAAAAAAGCACTTAAATCAGCGCATCTACTGAGCAGAAATCCCACCGTCATCATGTTTCCAGTCTGAACGATTGTGCTCTCTGATCAGATTTAACAGCAGTCATAACAAAACCTTCACGAT
>CM049844.1:38998550-39006050 GCA_027422415.1 Schizothorax lantsangensis
TCCTAAATAGCTTTTAGCTACGAGTTTCTCTTAAAACCTCTTCACAGAGCTGCTGAGACACAGAGAGAAGTCTTAAAGAGACAGTACACCTAAAAATGAAAATCCTGTCATCATCTACTCAGCCTCAAGTAGATCCAAACCTGTATGAATGTGTTTGTTCTGAACACAAAGGAAGATGTTTTGAAGAAAGTGTGTAATCAGGATGTTTTGGGGCACCATTGACTTCCATAGTAGGAGAAAAAATACTGCGATTTCCCTCATTCTTCAGAATATCTTCCTTTGTGTTCAGAACAAACACATTCATACAGGTTTGGAACTACTTGAGGATGAGTAAATGATGACAGGATATTAATTTTTGGGTGACTATCCCTTTAAGCTCAGAGTAAAGTGGGCGGGGTTTACCTCGTTGCTATGAGTGATGTCAGCATGCTTATTAACTATGCACACAGTGATTGGCTGATAGTCTCTGTCAAGAGATTTATTCATAGAAATATTGTATACCGCAATATTATGTTGCCGTATTCAAATAAAGGTTTTAAAATGCAGGCTAGGTGTCACTAATTAAACTATATGTGACCCTGGAGCACAAAACCAGTCATAAGGGTCCATTTTTTGAAATTGAGATTTATGCATCATCTGAAAGCTGAATAAATCATATTTCCATTGATGTATGGTTTGTTATGATAGGACAATATTTGAAAATCTGGAATCTGAGGGTGCAAAAAAATCAAAATATTGAGAAAATCACCTTTAAAGTTGTTCAAATGAAGTTCTTAGCAATGCATATTACTAATCAATAATTAAGTTTATGGTAGGAAATTTACTAAATATCTTCATGGAACATAATATCCTAATGATTTTTGTCATAAAAGAAAAATGTATAATTTTGACCCATACAATGTATTGTTGGCTATTGCTACAAATATACCTGTGTTACTTATGACTGCTTTTGTGCTCCAGGGACACTAATATGTCAACAACTAGACTTTATCGTTATTATCGTAGGAAGACTAATTCTTATCGTGGGGAGGTTTTTTATCGGTATATCACAAACGATAAGATATCGCTCTGCACAGCCTTTCAGGTGAATGCAACCGGAGTATAGCGGTTGGACAATTGTTGAATTATCAGTCATGTAATGAAGTATCCTGAAGCTCAACATTGCTCTTTCTGTTTCAGAGAAGACTGGAAGCCAGTGTTGACGATTAACTCCATCATATACGGACTACAGTATCTGTTCCTCGTAAGTTCAGCTCTGCATTGTGTTTAGATCCCAGTGACATGAATTAGGGATGCACGATATTATCGGTATCGGCCGATAATGGGTTTAAATGTAAATATCGGTATCAACCCGATATGACAAATTATACCGATATGTCTCACCGATAAGAGGAATACATAACTCACATGTGCTCAGGGTGTGTTAGTGATTAGATCAGCAGTGTGTGACTCATTCCTGAAGCACAGTTTAGTCTGAATGATGATTATATTGAGTGTTATGATCTCTGTATTTAATCTGTGAAGCACTACAGAATGTGTTCGGTGTGTGATAGAGTAAACAGTAATAGCTCCTCCGGGTCAGTGAGGAGTTTAATCTGTAGGGGGCGCTGTTGACCTACTTCTAATTACATTAAGAGTAAAATAGCTACACAAGTAACATTTAGACTGTTTCTGATTAAATAAAGCAGTAATTGATGTCATAAAATCATGAGTATGTTTTGATTTAAAGGTCAGAAGCTATAGCTTACATGAAAAAAAATCACAAACATGACATTTGTAAATTTTAATAATTTTATATACACTGATTTATTCATTAATGTGTAATATGTTTTAAACAAATTATGAGCTCTAAAAGATTTTCAGAATTTTTACAACTCTTGTTTTAGATCATCTACAAATGTTAAATCTTAAAATAAAATGTTATGGTTAACTGCATCTTTCTGGGGGGGGGGGTGCAGCGATTGATATATTAGTTTATTTATAGTTATTTTCAAAGCTTCAATGTACTGTTAAAAAAACGTATTTATTTTATATTTAATTCTAACAAATAAGTTATTGTTAAAAATAACCAAAATATTTTGCTTATAATTTGGTGTCTTGGTGTTTCCAATATATCGGTATCGGCCAAAATTAGTTGAAAAATATCGGATATCGGCAAAAATCCAATATCGTGCATCCCTAACGCAAATTTTTGTCTCTGTGTCTCCTGATGGCGTTCATTAACTCCAGCTGGTTTTGTGTGGTGTGTCCCTCCCCCAGGAGCCCAATCCTGAAGACCCCCTGAACAAAGAGGCGGCGGAGGTTCTGCAGACGAACCGGCGGCTCTTCGAGCAGAACGTCCAGCGGTCGCTGCGCGGCGGATACGTGGGCGCTACCTACTTCGAGCGCTGTTTGAAATAATCCGGCGCCGCCGGCTCTTACATCCCAGAATGCATTTATCGTTTACATGCGCTGAGACGCACTGACCGACACACTGACCGCACACAGGAGGAGGAGGGGGGGGGTGAAGAGCGGGCTCGGGACGGCCGGTCAGTGAGCGTTGCTCAGAGAATTCAGTCGTATTTTGCCACTATGCTGGTACCCAGTTTATTTTTGCTGAGAGTCACATGCTAACTTATCAGAGAGACCGATCATTACACTTGTATTCATAACCCAGGCTTGAGGACTCGATCCGTCTGGGCTCGATCCATATTTCTAGTCACTAGTTTGCCAAAAACGACGCGTGTAGCGTCGAACAATTCTGATAGCGTTGACAAATTGATACCCCGCCGAAGCTAGAGACCGGTTAACACGAGATGTGCAGGATCCGTCTGCAAATTGTGAGATGTTTTGCTATACCTGCTCGAGATGGGATTTTCTCCAGGAGGATATTAGGAAGGGTTTGCGTACAATGTTACAATTCTGTTGTGTATATTGAAATCCCAGTCGTTCACGATGACTGCAATATGAATTATGTTAAATAAAATATCGACTTGAATGCCTACATTTTAAGATTAGTGTAAACTACAACAGCAGATTGTCTTTAAAAAAAAACAAAAACAACAAAAAAGCAACAATAAAATGTTTTATCTGACCTGGACGTTGATGTGCCTCTGCTATCCAACTCAAAATGCCACTAAACAGGACCAATCTGAGCCTTTGATATCTGGAAAATGTCTTATATTAGATTTTTTAAATGTTCTTAATGAACAGAAAGAGGGAACGGAGACGGTACAAGCTTAAACGTTGTCGAATAATGTGCAACAAATACAGAATAGCACTTTAGTGCTAGTTACAAACCTCTCAGATGCTGTTTTCCCGTCAGCTCAGCTGCAAAGGATTGTGGGATAGCATGTGCTTCTGGATGAAGCCTCTCAGATTCAGACAAATAAATAAATATATGAATGCTGTAGACATCTGTGGTTCACGTAAAGCAGTGCAATTTCACATCGCCTTGGCTTTAGTCAAAGCATGCATTGGTTATGAATGGAACGATCTATAAAATGTTATTCCTTCATATCCCTAGTGAACAATAAATATGCTAAGTTGTATTTAAAATACATTTATTTCATGCTAAGCATACTACAAATACAGTTACGTATTTATGTACTTGATAAAATGTCCTGCAATTGTGCTTTTGCTATACTAAACTATACTTAAAGTCTGCTAAATTGGAATTAATTTGGTAGTTTAAGTCCAACTAAAGATATACTATAGAAACTATTGCAAGTATACGTTAAATATCTTGCATTTAAAAGCTGATATCATACAATCTTCATCAAGAATGACATTAAAACACATTTTAGGCTTAATATTGTACACAAGTAGTACTCCAAATAAAGTTTAATTATCATTTTTATATTAGTACGTCTCAAGCAACATGTCAGTAAATATGTTAATAGATTTGAACTATACTTGGTATGAAATAAATGTATTTTAAGTATATTATTATTAACTAGGGATCAGTATATAGTATTTAAGAGGAGAAAGTGTATCAGTGTGGTTTAAATACAAGACCGTCTCGTCTCGTCCTCTTATTTGATTTCATTTTCATTTTGAGGAGCAATTCATTTTGCTTCACTGCATTTCAAAGCATAATATGTAAGCTTTTACCATTCATACACAGCAGTTCTGTTATATTGAGTGACTCGTGAAGAGTCATTCTTTGGGTTAAATCAATGGAGGATTGGTTTGTGATTGATCCGGTTCAGACGGAGCGAGTCGAATCACTGAATCGGAGCGAGTCGAATCACTGGATCGCTCGAGCGAGTCGAATCGCTGGATCGGAGCGAGTCGAATCGCTGAATCGGAGCGAGTCGAATCGCTGGATCGGAGCGAGTCGAATCACTGGATCGGAGCGAGTCGAAAGCGAGTCGAATCACTGGATCGGAGCGAGTCGAATCACTGGATCGCTCGAGCGAGTCGAATCGCTGGATCGGAGCGAGTCGAATCGCTGAATCGGAGCGAGTCGAATCGCTGGATCGGAGCGAGTCGAATCGCTGGATCGGAGCGAGTCGAATCACTGGATCGGAGCGAGTCGAAAGCGAGTCGAATCACTGGATCGGAGCGAGTCGAATCACTGGATCGGAGCGAGTCGAATCACTGAATCGGAGCGAGTCGAATCGCTGGATCGGAGCGAGTCGAATCGCTGGATCGGAGCGAGTCGAATCGCTGGATCGGAGCGAGTCGAATCACTGAATCGGAGCGAGTCGAATCACTGGATCGGAGCGAGTCGAATCACTGAATAGGAGCGAGTCGAAAGCGAGTCGAATCACTGGATCGGAGCGAGTCGAATCACTGAATCGGAGCGAGTCGAAAGCGAGTCGAATCACTGGATCGGAGCGAGTCGAATCACTGGATCGGAGCGAGTCGAATCACTGAATCGGAGTGAGTCGAATCACTGAATCGGTTCGGTCTGATTCAGTGATCCAGAAACGAGTGTAACCAGGGGTGTATTCCAGAAAGCAGGTTATGAGATATACCCGGGTATGTTTAAGGGTAAGTAAGCGGATAACCTCAGCTTTCAGTTCCAAAATCGGAGGTAACTTTCAGGGTATGTAAGTAACCATAGCAACTAACTTTCAGGGTATGTAAGTAACCATAGCGACTAACTTTCAGGGTATGTAAGTAACCATAGCGACTAACTTTCAGGGTATGTAAGTAACCATAGCGACTAACTTTCAGGGTATGTAAGTAACCATAGCGACTAACTTTCAGGGTATGTAAGTAACCATAGCGACTAACTTTCAGGGTATGTAAGTAACCATAGCCACTAACTTTCAGGGTATGTAAGTAATCATAGCGACTAACTTTCAGGGTATGTAAGTAACCATAGCAACTAACTTTCAGGGTATGTAAGTAACCATAGCGACTAACTTTCAGGGTATGTAAGTAACCATAGCAACTAACTTTCAGGGTATGTAAGTAACCATAGCGACTAACTTTCAGGGTATGTAAGTAACCATAGCAACTAACTTTCAGGGTATGTAAGTAACCATAGCAACTAACTGATGTAAGTAACTAACTTTCAGGGTATGTAAGTAACCATAGCGACTAACTTTCAGGGTATGTAAGTAACCATAGCAACTAACTTTCAGGCTATGTAAGTAACCATAGCAACTAACTGTCAGGGTATGTAAGTAACCATAGTAACTGTCTCTCTGTAGATAACCTGCTCCGGAGCAGCTTCTGTTCCAGGGTTAGTTCACAGAGCATCAGCGCATGCGTGATCTACTGACCAGCCTTCAGTGGGCGTGACAGATAGTGCACAACATTATATAATATTACAATATGTAATATAGCCTATTATATATATTTTAAAAATACCTATTTATAAAGCGCTAATATAAGTAATAAATAAGGTAATATATTATTCTAATATGGTTATTTTATTGGCATGTATAACAGTTATCTGTATAAATTATAAAACACTGACAAGGTAATGTTTAATTTATTATATATATTTATTACATTTTATATTATCATCTCACACATCTACATTTTTAATAATGTATTTCTATAATAAAAATACATATCTGATATGACAATATATAATTAGTATCAAACAAAAATATAATTCATATTCTCAAGGATTAAAGATTAAAATGATTTTTCTGTTGAGAATGTGTTGAGTCTTAAGCAGGAACATACTCTGAGTTGAGTGAACTTATTCCCGGATGTGTTTTTGGAAGCACATACCTCGAGTAAGCAAGGTTTGGGGTTAACCAACCCAAAGTTCAGGGTTTAGCTGACGGTAAGTTAACCGTGCTTTCTGGAATACACCCCTGATCCCCAGAGCTGAAGAATAATTCTGTCCCAAACGGCCATCGTTTTTGTATCTGTGGCAACTCCTCAGTGATCAACAACAATAATTAAAGTGCCCCTATTATGCCTTTTCGAATATTACCTTTCATGCAGTGTGTCATGTAGCAGTATGTGAACATAAACCTTCTGCAAAGTTGTGAAGCTGACAGTGCACGATATGTAAAGTTATTGTCTATTAAAAAAAGAGTCGGCTCGCAATCGCCGAAACGAGTCGTCAGGAATTCGAATCTTATTCTGTTACGGCTGTACGTCACGAAGTAATACATTTGCATAATGTCCGCCCATGGCTGTCATTCGCGCTGTAGACCAATCACAAAGGACTGCTCCATCTGACCAATCACAGCAGCGAGGGCTCACGGAGAGGAGGGGTTTAGAGACTGACCAATCACAGCAGAGAGGGCTCACGGAGAGGAGGGGTTTAGAGACTGACCAATCACAGCAGCGAGGGCTAATGGAGAGGAGGGGCTTAGAGACTGACCAATCACAGCAGCGAGGGCTCATGGAGAGGAGGGGCTTAGAGACTGATTCTTCTTCTGCTTCGAGATTCGTTTTAGAGACTGATCATTTAGAAATTTTTAAAGACTATTTTTTTATCAAAGTGTGAGACCTGACCTCGGATGCATGTAAACCTGTTTTAGGACACTCAATATTAGCAATCTTAAAAATGGCATAATAGGGGCACTTTAACAAATACAAACAGATTACAGTAAATACCAATTAATAGAACCAGCATCAAACCACATCCCTTTCACAACAACAGAGTCACTGCCTTAGATGTAAAAATGTCAACTGTGATATCACAAAGATTTATTTAACAGAGCTATACTGGAGGATATAAAGGATCTTTGAGCATGCAGTCTGTAATAATAGTCCCCTGTACCTTCGACCAGATGGTAATAACTCATATTCACCATAAAGAGGTTGTGATTGCATAGCTTTTCCTCACAACTCGTAATTCACATAGTTTATCATACTATGCTGTTGTTTACCTGCAATCTTACTGGCCACAATTTTAGCCAGTTTGTTCTTATTTACTACAGACAATGAGAAATACCAAGCAACAAAGCTTGTCCACAAATGAACGATAGAATAGAGTCAATAAATGTGTATCCACACCATACTGTCGAAGCTTCTGTATGAAATACAATGGTTGCAACCCTTTCTTATAAACAGCTGCTGTATTCACATCCCAATAAT
>CM049844.1:39011050-39033550 GCA_027422415.1 Schizothorax lantsangensis
TGAAGGGTGTTTTCTTCACCACGGAAAGAATTCTTCGGTCATCCACCACAGTTGTTTTCCGTGGTCTTCCGGGTCTTTTGGTGTTGCTGAGCTCACCGGTGCGTTCCTTCTTTTTAAGAATGTTCCAAACAGTTGTTTTGGCCACGCCTAATGTTTTTGCCATCTCTCTGATGGGTTTGTTTTGTTTTTTCAGCCTAATGATGGCTTGCTTCACTGATAGTGACAGCTCTTTGGATCTCATCTTGACAGTTGACAGCAACAGATTCCAAATGCAAATAGCACACTTGAAATGAACTCTGGACCTTTTATCTGCTCATTGTAATTGGGATAATGAGGGAATAACACACACCTGGCCATGGAACAGCTGAGAAGCCAATTGTCCCATTACTTTTGGTCCCTTAACAAGTGGGAGGCACATATGCAAACTGTTGTAATTCCTACACCGTTCACCTGATTTTGATGTAAATACCCTCAAATTAAACCTGACAGTCTGCAGTTAAAGCACATCTTGTTCGTTTCATTTGAAATCCATTGTGGTGGTGTATAGAGCCAAAAATGTTAGAATTGTGTCGATGTCCCAATATTTATGGACCTGACTGTATGTACCTATAGGGGTAAAAAGGTACAAATATGTCCTAAGATACTAATATGTACCTATAGGGGTAAAAAGGTACAAATATGTCCTAAGATACTAATATGTACCTATAGGGGTAAAAAGGTACAAATATGTCCTAAGATACTAATATGCACCTATAGGGGTAAAAAGGTACAAATATGTCCTAAGATACTAATATGCACCTACAGGGGTAAAAAGGTACAAATATGTACTAAGATACTAATACTAATATGCACCTATAGGGGTAAAAAAGGTACAAATATGTCCTAAGATACTAATATGTACCTATAGGGGTAAAAAGGTACAAATATGTCCTAAGATACTAATATGCACCTATAGGGGTAAAAAGGTACAAATATGTCCTAAGATACTAATATGCACCTATAGGGGTAAAAAGGTACAAATATGTCCTAAGATACTAATATGTACCTATAGGGGTAAAAAGGTACAAATATGTCCTAAGATACTAATATGCACCTATAGGGGTAAAAAGGTACAAATATGTCCTAAGATACTAATATGCACCTATAGGGGTAAAAAGGTACAAATATGTACTAAGATACTAATATGCACCTATAGGGGTAAAAAAGGTACAAATATGTCCTAAGATACTAATATGTACCTATAGGGGTAAAAAGGTACAAATATGTCCTAAGATACTAATATGCACCTATAGGGGTAAAAAGGTACAAATATGTCCTAAGATACTAATATGCACCTATAGGGGTAAAAAGGTACAAATATGTCCTAAGATACTAATATGCACCTATAGGGGTAAAAAGGTACAAATATGTCCTAAGATACTAATATGCACCTATAGGGGTAAAAAGGTACAAATATGTCCTAAGATACTAATATGGGGGTAAAAAGGTACCTAAGATACTAATATGGGGTAAAAAGGTACAAATATGTCCTAAGATACTAATATGCACCTATAGGGGTAAAAAGGTACAAATATGTCCTAAGATACTAATATGCACCTATAGGGGTAAAAAGGTACAAATATGTCCTAAGATACTAATATGCACCTATAGGGGTAAAAAGGTACAAATATGTCCTAAGATACTAATATGCACCTATAGGGGTAAAAAGGTACAAATATGTCCTAAGATACTAATATGCACCTATAGGGGTAAAAAGGTACAAATATGTCCTAAGATACTAATATGCACCTATAGGGGTAAAAAGGTACAAATATGTCCTAAGATACTAATATGCACCTATAGGGGTAAAAAGGTACAAATATGTCCTAAGATACTAATATGCACCTATAGGGGTAAAAAGGTACAAATATGTCCTAAGATACTAATATACCTATAGGGGTAAAAAGGTACAAATATGTCCTAAGATACTAATATATGCACCTATACTAATATGGGGTAAAAAGGTACAAATATGTCCTAAGATACTAATATGCACCTATAGGGGTAAAAAGGTACAAATATGTCCTAAGATACTAATATGCACCTATAGGGGTAAAAAGGTACAAATATGTCCTAAGATACTAATATGCACCTATAGGGGTAAAAAGGTACAAATATGTCCTAAGATACTAATATGCACCTATAGGGGTAAAAAGGTACAAATATGTCCTAAGATACTAATATGCACCTATAGGGGTAAAAAGGTACAAATATGTCCTAAGATACTAATATGCACCTATAGGGGTAAAAAGGTACAAATATGTCCTAAGATACTAATATGCACCTATAGGGGTAAAAAGGTACAAATATGTCCTAAGATACAAATATGTCCTAAGATACTAATATGCACCTATAGGGGTAAAAAGGTACAAATATGTCCTAAGGGGTAAAAAGGTACAAATATGTCCTATACTAATATGCACCTATAGGGGTAAAATAAAGATACTAATATGCACCTATAGGGGTAAAAAGGTACAAATATGTCCTAAGATACTAATATGCACCTATAGGGGTAAAAAGGTACAAATATGTCCTAAGATACTAATATGGGGGTAAAAAGGTACAAATATGTCCTAAGATACTAATATGTATAGGGGTAAAAAGGTACAAATATGTCCTAAGATACTAATATGTACCTATAGGGGTAAAAAGGTACAAATATGTCCTAAGATACTAATATGTACCTATAGGGGTAAAAACCTATACTAATATACCTATAGGGGTAAAAAGGTACAAATATGTCCTAAGATACTAATATGCACCTATAGGGGTAAAAAGGTACAAATATGTCCTAAGGGGGTAAAAAGGTACAAATATGTCCTATACTAATATGCACCTATAGGGGTAAAAAGGTACAAATATGTCCTAAGATACTAATATGTACCTATAGGGGTAAAAAGGTACAAATATGTCCTAAGATACTAATATGTACCTATAGGGGTAAAAAGGTACAAATATGTCCTAAGATACTAATATGCACCTATAGGGGTAAAAAGGTCTAAGATACTAATATGTACCTAAGATACTAATATGCACCTATAGGGGTAAAAAGGTACAAATATGTCCTAAGATACTAATATGCACCTATAGGGGTAAAAAGGTACAAATATGTCCTAAGATACTAATATGTACCTATAGGGGTAAAAAGGTACAAATATGTCCTAAGATACTAATATGTACCTATAGGGGTAAAAAGGTACAAATATGTCCTAAGATACTAAAGATACTAATATGTACCTATAGGGGTAAAAAGGTACAAATATGTCCTAAGATACTAATATGTACCTATAGGGGTAAAAAGGTACAAATATGTCCTAAGATACTAATATGCACCTATAGGGGTAAAAAAGGTACAAATATGTCCTAAGATACTAATATGTACCTATAGGGGTAAAAAGGTACAAATATGTCCTAAGATACTAATATGTACCTATAGGGGTAAAAAAGGTACAAATATGTCCTAAGATACTAATATGTACCTATAGGGGTAAAAAGGTACAAATATGTCCTAAGATACTAATATGCACCTATAGGGGTAAAAAGGTACAAATATGTCCTAAGATACTAATATGTACCTATAGGGGTAAAAAGGTACAAATATGTCCTAAGATACTAATATGTACCTATAGGGGTAAAAAGTCCTAAGTACAAATATGTAAAAAGGTACAAATATGTCCTAAGATACTAATATGCACCTATAGGGGTAAAAAGGTACAAATATGTCCTAAGATACTAATATGTACCTATAGGGGTAAAAAGGTACAAATATGTCCTAAGATACTAATATGCACCTATAGGGGTAAAAAGGTACAAATATGTCCTAAGATACTAATATGCACCTATAGGGGTAAAAAGGTACAAATATGTCCTAAGATACTAATATGCACCTATAGGGGTAAAAAGGTACAAATATGTCCTAAGATACTAATATGTACCTATAGGGGTAAAAAGGTACAAATATGTCCTAAGATACTAATATGCACCTATAGGGGTAAAAAAGGTACAAATATGTCCTAAGATACTAATATGTACCTATAGGGGTAAAAAGGTACAAATATGTCCTAAGATACTAATATGTACCTATAGGGGTAAAAAGGTACAAATATGTCCTAAGATACAAATATGTCCTAAGATACTAATATGCACCTATAGGGGGGGTAAAAAGGTACAAATATGTCCTAAGATACTAATATGCACCTATAGGGGTAAAAAGGTACAAATGGTCCTAAGATACTAATATGCACCTATAGGGTAAAAAGGTACAAATATGTCCTAAGATACTAATATACAAATATGTCCTAAGATACTAATATGCACCTATAGGGGTAAAAAGGTACAAATATGTCCTAAGATACTAATATGCACCTATAGGGTAAAAAGGTACAAATATGTCCTAAGATACTAATATGCACCTATAGGGGTAAAAAGGTACAAATATGTCCTAAGATACTAATATGCACCTATAGGGGTAAAAAGGTACAAATATGTCCTAAGATACTAATATGCACCTATAGAGGTAAAAAGGTACAAATATGTCCTAAGATACTAATATGCACCTACCTATACTAAATGGGGTAAAAAGGTACAAATATGTCCTAAGATACTAATATGCACCTATAGAGGTAAAAAGGTACAAATATGTCCTAAGATACTAATATGTACCTATAGGGGTAAAAAGGTACAAATATGTCCTAAGATACTAATATGCACCTATAGGGGTAAAAAGGTACAAATATGTCCTAAGATACTAATATGGGGGTAAAAAGGTACAAATATGTCCTAAGATACTAATATGTACCTATAGGGGTAAAAAGGTACTAAATGTACCTAAGATACTAATATGCACCTAAGATACTAATATCAAATATGTCCTATTTAAGGGTACAAATATGTCCTCCAGGGACAAGCTCCCCAAGGGTACCCAAATAAAACATTTATTTTTCTTATTTTTCTTCTTCTCTCTATTTCTAAATCATACTCAGTTCATCTGTATTTGGAGAGGATTTGTTTTTCTTTAAATGGTTTAATCAATAAATAATTGGCAGATTGAGTGCATCTGTTTAGGGTTGAGTAGCAGTGGAGTGTATTTTTAATGATTCATCATGAGTGTCTTTTAGATTTTTGTTAATTTGTTTAATAATGATTTTTGGGGTTGAAGCTGTAGTCTGGGTGTTATGGACTAGCTGAAGACCAGTGTTGAGCTAGTTACTGTAATTTAGTTACTGTAATAATACTTTTTGCAGTAACTAGTAGTGTAACTAATAAGATTTCAGTAATAATATTACAGTTACTATCCATAAAACAGCTTAGTTACTTTTGATGCCTCGACCCGCTGATTTAATATCTAATAATCAAATAATTAATAGATTTATGTTCATAATTTCGCACATGCATGTGATGAGGTGCAGCAGACGAGCTCGGAATAAATATTGCATTATATTGATTTTGTCAAGAAAAAAGATGATCTGAACACTGTTGTGTGTTACTTTACTCTGCGTTACATCCCTCTGATCAGCATTATATTACTATAATTAAACATCTTTTTGGAAAATTAAACAGTTTCTTACAAACTTATGTGATTTCATATAATACATAATGAAATGTGTAACGGAGAAATTACAATTAGCTTCAAGCTACACATGATAATTAATGAGATTAATACAACACTGATACTTGAATGTCATTATTAATTATTGAGTGTTTGTAATAACTAATAATGTGTATTTTGGTCAAATGATGAGGCAGAAATATTGTTAGTAATATTTCAGAAGAATATTTTGCTTAAGATACGCACTTACAACTTCTGTGGGCCGTGAAGGAAAGTAGTGTAACTAATTACTGTATAAGTACTGTAATAATATGTGTCCCTGGAGCACGAGTCATAAGTAACACAGGTATATTTGTAGCAATAGACAACAATACATTGTATGGGTCAAAATTATACATTTTACTGTTATGCCAAAAATCATTAGAATATTAAGATCATGTTCCATTTTGTACATTTCCTATCATAAATATATCAAAACTTAATTATTGATTAGTAATATGCATTGCTAAGAACTTCATTTGAACAACTTTAAAGATGATTTTCTCAATATTTAGATTTTTTTGCATCCTCAGATTCCAGATTTACAAATATTATCCTATCATAACAAACCATACATCAATGGAAAGATGATTTCGAAAAATTGACCCTTATGACTGGTTTTGTGCTCAAATATTACTTTTGAAAGGAATAAATGACATATTTTGAGTAACGAGCCCAACACTGGTTGTAGTTATCACGACATGCTGCTTCAAGCTGATCATTATCTCAGCATCGTATGTTATTTGTGTGAATGAAATGATCTGATTGTAAAGCTCACGAGAGCAACACTGACTGAGGAGCTGAAAACAGAGAAACATTCACCTCAGGAGCTCGTCTCAGAGCGATGAAGAGCACACCACAGAGACACAGAAGAGATGTGTTCAGTTCTGGCATCACCTTCATCAATCTGATCCTGATTCAGCCCTCCTAAACACACTCGCTCTTCACCAGTGTTGGGTTAGTTACTCAAAGAATGTAATATATTACTCATTACTAGTTACTCTTTCAAAAGTAATTGTTACTTTCTGTCAACAGTAATTAGTTACATTGTTTCTTCACGCCTCACAGAAGTTGTAACTATGTATCTTCCACATAAATGTTACTAATAACATATTTCTGACTCATCATTTGATCAAAATACACACCCGATGGCAGTCAGAAGTTATGACAAACATTATAATGATGTTTGAGTAAAAGTGTTGTTATTCTCATCGTGTCTCATCAGTAGTTTTAATGATAGTAATATAATTGATCAGGATCAGAGGGATGTAATACCACAGTACAGTACTGCCACGTGTTCAGAGCATCTCTCCTGCTCACTAAATCAATATAATGCATCCGCAGCTTTTTCATATTCATACGCCTGCTGCTCTGCTGACAAGTAACCCTAAGCATGTAGTTAATTAATAATTGCATACTATAACAAGCACCTTCAGATAAAGCGTAACCAAATCTCATTTGTAATTAGTTACACTACTAGTAATATTACTGTAACTAGCTACTGACCACAACTATAAATAATTTTTTTATTTTAATATTTTTTATTAAACATAACATTCACAGGGGATACATTCAAAGCAAAAAAAAGTACATACAAAACAGTAAATACCTAAACAATAATAATAACAAAAATGAAATATAACTACAAAAAACTATAAAGAGTGTGATCGCTTCCTGTTACGGAGCGCGTGCGTCGTGACGCCGGATGGGCGGGGCCTCTGACGTCAGCGCGTGATATCGTTTCGCGGGCGGGAGTTCGGCGCGGCCTTTTCCTCGCGACAGCGGCTGATGAGAAGAAGAAGCAGCAGCAGCGGCGCACCGCGGGAACTGCTCGTCTTCGGTATCAGGCGTGGACGCGACTCTGACTCGACTCTCCCGACCCCCGTCTCCCGTCAGGATGGAGCTGATCACAATCCTCGAGAAAACCGTGTCTCCAGGTCAGTTCCGCGCGCCTGTGTTTCCTCACGCGTGGGATCCGGATCGCGTTAGCGGGCGGCTAACTTAACGTTAGTGGCGCGCAGGCCGAGCGAACAGCTGCACAAACATAGCGTTTAATAACGCTTCGGACTTTCGACGCGAGCCGCCAACGCGCGCATCAGGCGTCAAAGCGGCATCGCGTTCGAAAGCGAGCGTTTGAGCGCGGCGACACGTCCCTGACGCGCTTAGATAACGTGATTAAAGTATGCGCCTGCTTCTGATAACGTAACTCTTCGTCAGGCGTCCGCGTGTGTTCTCGGCGCGTGGGGTTTGTCAGCGCGAGCTGCCGACGTTATTAGCATGCTAGTCAGGAAGTGGCTAGGCGTTAGCACGGCTAGCGCTCAGTCATCCCCAGCGATCTGCTTCAGAAAGTTTGAGGGGTGCGGGGCTGTCTTTGACGCGCGGGGGGGTTCATCATCGCGCCGCGTTTGGCGGGAGTCTGTCACTCCTCAGAAATGTTCGTTCATTCATGGCTGTGATTGATTTTCAGATCAGAATGAGCTGGAGGCGGCGCAGAAGTTTCTGGAGCAGGCGGCCATCGAGAACCTGGTGAGCAAACCACTCCACACTCCTCGGTCTGCTGTGACTCTGACCTTTGACCTCTACTCTCCCAGACTCCTCTGTCCAGTCAGTGTGTCTCTGCACAGGCCTGGCTTCTGAGGGTGCTCGGATATATAAAGGTTTTAGTGCTAAACTACATCAGGAGCACCCTCAGTTAAAGCTGTCTTAATGGCGTTTCACTGCAGATTTGGCAAAATATCCAGGTTCTGGAGATCGGTTTCTATTTCAACGTGTTTTTGCAGCATTGAGAAATGAAGCTAATCACTGTTGATTTCTTGAATCAGAGGCGTTTATGTTTTTATTCAGGTTCAGCACGAATCATCTCATTATAGCAGTGTAGACGCGATGTAAATAAGAGATCTGTTGTGCAGTGTACATGACTTTATTGATAACGCCATGAACTAAGATGAGTGACAGCTTTTTAGTGATTATGAACGGAACATAGCAACAGTCTGTGTATAGTTATAGCACCCTCGGTTGATTTGATTCTGGAGCCGGGCCTGGTGCCATCCATTGCTATGGTGCACAAAGTGCTCTGCTATTAATCACTAAAAAGTCATTCGTCTTAGTTCATAACGATCTCAATGTAGTTCTCTACGCCACACAGCGAGTCTCTTACACTTAATTATAATGAGATGATTCGAAGAAAAACTGGAAATATGAACGATGAGTGGATTCTAGTATGAATGCCTCCTGATTGGCTGTTGTGTTCAAGAAATCAGCAGATGTGTCTGTGATTGGCTACTTTGCTCAACGCTGCAAAAACACGTTGAATATGATCTCCAAAGCACAAATCTGCAATGAAATGGCAGTGATACAGCTTTACCTGTCTCTGTATCGACCTCGCCGTCCTTCACTGCGCTGGACGAGGCTCTGCCAGCTGCGCTGGCACACATTTGAATGCGCTTTCTCTCCGTTTGCATGCCACACCTATTTCTAGTTTTGCACATGTGAATGTTATAGACGTTGATTAAATCCACTGTCTGTCTTGGTTTCAGCCGACGTTCCTGGTGGAGCTGTCCAAGGTGTTGGCTAACCCCGGGAACACGCAGGTGGCGCGAGTCGCCGCCGGGCTGCAGGTCAAGAACTCGCTGACCTCCAAGGACCCGGATGTGAAGACGCAGCACCAGCAGAGATGGCTGGCCATCGACGCCAGCGCCCGCCGAGAGATTAAAAACTACGTAAGTGTGGGCTCGTCTCGAGGGCACAGGTCTGTTTGTGGTGTGGCGAGGTTCATCTGGTAGGTGATTCATAGGGATGTGACGATTCGATTCACGAATTTGATTTTACAAAATGAGATTTTAGACGAATTATAAATTAAATGTGTCCTTTATTGTTGCTTGGACAAAATGCAACACGTTTCTTTGTGAAATTGAAATATAACACTATACTAGCGTATCATTGCTCTTTGGTTGGTTTTGATTGCTTCCATTCTCCTCATTTGTAAGTCACTTTGGATAAAAGCCTCTTCTAAATGACTAAATGTAAATAACAAAACTAAATTGAAATTAAAACAAGCTCCAAATGAAATAAATCTCTTCATATAAACAAAATAAGGCTGTGCTCTTTCCATTTAAAACTAGAGGCAACCACTGCATTTTAATCATCATCCAAACAAAGATGATGCATATGTGCAACACCAGCAGTATTTAATCTAAATTAGATTGTATATAATTTCGAAATTTGAAGCAAAAACAGAATGATCTGACTTCAGTTTTGTGAAATTATGATAAAACCTGCATAAAACAAAAGCAGTTCCACTCTCTGACAGCAGGTGGCGCTTATGGAAGAGCAGTAATAAGAGGCCATCGAAACCTTTAAGTCAGTTCCCTTCAGAAATATATTCATATAAACCCTCACCGCAATATTTATATTTTTTCATCCAATAAACGGTGAGCTTGCTCTGCCTGTACAATAATTTCTTTGTTCGCGTCTGTTAATTCTAGTCCTTGCTTGCAAGAGATAAACCTATGAGCTTTTATTTTGACGGGTTGCCGAGTAAAGTTCTGTGTGTATATGATATGACTAGTTTTACTCAAATGAAATGGTAAAATGCTGGTTTTGGAGATATTGTTGATGTATTTATGTCTTCATTGAGACGTCAGACGCTGAAATCACGCGCTCTGTGTATGTAGTAAACAAAACCCTGCTCCATTCACACAGAGACACATGCAGGATTCAGATTTACATCAGATACTAGTCCATATCACCATTTGATTTAAGTGTTGATTAATTCATCCAAACTTTGACAAACAAGACATTAAACTATAAATTCAGTTTTTATGACTGGATTCCGCCCGTGTTTTCTGCATCACAGATATCATAGAGCCCTAGTAGTGCTCATTAGGATGAGGGTTTGTGGGTCTGTTTGGTGATGAGTTGTGTTCTGTGCAGGTGCTACAGACTCTGGGAACAGAGACCTATCGGCCCAGCTCGGCCTCTCAGTGTGTGGCTGGCATCGCCTGCGCAGAGATCCCCGTCAATCAGTGGCCCGAGCTCATCCCTCAGCTGGTGGCCAACGTCACAGACCCCAGCAGCACAGAGCACATGAAGGAGTCCACGCTGGAGGCCATCGGATACATCTGCCAGGACATCGTGAGTCCCGTCCAGCACGCACTCGCTGCCCTGTGTTTCCTAGCGTCTGTTTGATTGACCTTGCGAACGCTTTGACAGGACCCCGAGCACCTCCAGGACAACGCCAACCAGATCCTGACGGCCATCATCCAGGGCATGAGGAAGGAGGAGCCTAGCAACAACGTCAAGCTCGCCGCCACCAACGCGCTCCTCAACTCGCTGGAGTTCACCAAAGCCAACTTCGATAAGGAGGTACTGCCGCCGCCGCCGCAATCAAATTAAATGAGTATTTAAGAAATAAATGTGTACGGCACAGAAGAACACACAAGTGGCTTGTAGATGTATTTTCAGATGTTTAATGAGGCGCAATTAAATTAATAAATTCATGTTGAGGTTAATGTTTTAAATATACAATTTTGAATGTAGAAATATTATGATTTAAATAACAGAAAAGATACTTTAAAAATGTAACTAAAACCTCCAGTAGGTGGCGGTATGTCACTGATTTGATCACTGAATCATTCATTTAATTGATTCGTTTGAACGGCTGATTCATTCAGAAGTGACTCTTTATGAATGAGTCATTGAATCATTGACTCACTAGATTCGTTTAAAAACAGTTCATTCATAAACGAATCACCGCTGTGTTTGAATGGGACTTTGTCTGAAACTATTATCGTTGATGAAATAGAGCAAAATAAGGCAATAGTGTTGTAGTCAGACAATATAAGTCACTTAATATTAACAGTTTAATGAACTGTTGTATTAAATCAATATCACATTTGCAAACTCCCTTAATAATCATTTAAAGCTGTCACTCGTCTCAATCTCACAAAACTCATAATCGGCGAAGCTCAATGAATCTCTTATTTACACTGTCTATACTTTGTTTGTTATAATGAGAGAATATGTCTGTGATACAATGCTGTAAAAACACGTAAGTACGTTAGAAGCCTTTAAAGCTCCCTCAGCACAAACACACATATGCTGATCGGGTCAGTCCTAAATATTGTTTCATAGTCGCACGCAGTAGTTTTCAGTCACAAATGCACTGTAGAGCCCTGCCCTGTGCACTCCAGCCCTTAAATCTCACGCTCTTTCTCTCTCTCTGCAGACGGAGAGACACTTCATCATGCAGGTCGTGTGTGAAGCCACGCAGTGTCCGGACACCAGGGTGCGTCTCGTTCCCACACACATGTCCGTCAGGTGTTGATCAGACTCGTAACGAGTGTGTCCTTCTGTCCTGCTGTAGGTGAGAGTGGCTGCGTTACAGAACCTGGTGAAGATCATGTCCTTGTATTACCAGTACATGGAGACGTACATGGGCCCGGCGCTGTTTGCTGTAAGTTCTCTGACGAGCGTCAGTACTGACTGCTTGCACTGTTCACTATACCAGTGGTTTTCAAACCTTTTTAAGAGCAACCCTATCTTTTTTTGAGTATAATCATTGGCAGCTGCCAAGCCACTCTCTAGCAACCAAACAGTGTTCCCTAGCAACCGTCTAGCAAGACCTATATCTTTGCATCAGAATATCGTACAGACATGGGAGTTGGTTCTTTTGACTCATGCAAGCAAACCGGACTTCAAACATGCTAGCAGTGAATAGCTACATGCTAATAGTCATTAGCTAAGTGTTAATTCAGGCTAAGAAATCTATAAAACTCCATAGTAACGATCTGTGAAACTAGCAACTGCCTAGCAACCACCCCAGGTACCATAGCAACCACCACAAGTGCTATAGCAACAGCCTAGCAACCACCCCAAGTACCCTAGCAACCGCATAGCAACCACCCCAAGTACCATAGCAACCATCCTGGGTACCCTAGCAACTGCTCTAGCAACCACGTTGAGTACCCTAGCAACCAGCCTGGGAACCCTAGCAACGGCCCTAGCAACCATCCTGGGTACCCTAGCAACGGCCCTAGCAACCACATAGCAACACCCTAGCAACCACCCCAAGTACTATAGCAACCATCCTGGGTACCCTAGCAACCTCTACAACCAAGTTAAGTACAAGTACCAGCCTGGGAACCCTAGCAACCATCCTGGGTACCCTAGCAACTGCTCTAACCATCCTGGGTACCCTAGCACCACATAGCAGTACCCTAGCAACCAGCCTGGGAACCAAGTACTAGCAACCATCCTGGGTACCCTAGCAACTGCTCTAGCAACCACGTTGAGTACCCTGCAACCAGCCTGGGAACCCTAGCAACCATCCTGGGTACCCTAGCAACACCCTACATAGCAACACCCTAGCAACCAGACTTTTTCTTTTTAAATTGACCACCCATAAAAGTAAGAAGGAAAGACCAGCGATCTCGAGCACCGTACCAAGAAAATCCTGGGTGCTGAAATAGTGATGGTGCTTTGCCTAGCACTTCTACTGCTCTATATTTTGCAACCATAGTTATGATTATCACAATGTATTGTGATTTCGAGAGAATATGCCTAGTTTGTTGCAACCAGCCTGGGAACCCTAGCAAATTTAATTTATCAAATTTAAGGTCATAAAAAGTCTTAAATTGTCTTAATTATGATTTCAAGAGGTCTTAAATTTGGGTACCTTAATGTGACTAAACTTCAAAAAGCTATAAATAAATATGAGCGCTGCACACGTTTCAAAGTCCAGTGCCCTTTGTGTTCTGCTGTTAGCAACCAAAGCGCCTCCTGGGCAGAGAATACCAATAAGGCTGTTGTTGTGAGTAGGGTATTCAAATACTGGAGGCTGTAGTTTCAGAACCGGATAGCCCTAAGTTGTTGTTGTTTTTTGTTTGTTTGTTTTTTAATTATTTTATTTCATTTTTTGTATGTATGTATTATGTCAGGTCCCAGCCAGTTCTAGCAACCTTTACAATTAATCCAGAACGCGGCAGCAGTAATTTTTAATGAGCCATAGTAAGAAAGAATGAAGAACACACCTCTCTTTATCAATTTACACTGGCTACCAATAGTGCTCGCATAAAATTCAAGGCATTAATGTTTTCTACAAAACCACCTCTGCAACTCCTTTACCTAAATTCATTACTTCAGACTTATGTGCTCTATAAGCTTGTGTTCTGCAAATGAACGACGCTTTATTGTTCATCCCAAAGAGACACAAAATCACTTTCACAGAGTTACATTAAATTTTCCTTCCTGATGACCTGCCCGAACCAGCAGCTGGTCCTTATCCATCTTCAAGAACGGCTAAAAACTCTCTTCCATCTTTATTTGCCCTCTAACTCTAGCACTCTCTATTCTAATTCTATTCTTTAAAAAAAAAAAAAACTTGTCCCTTTTAGCAACTTGCATCTATTCTGGTTTTCTTAAAAACAAAACCTAACACTAGCTTTTCTAACTTTTTGTATTCTATCCGTGTTCTTTTTATTTATTATATAATATTATATAAAAAAAATGCACGTGTACTGCATTTAAGCCTGACTTGTTATAGCACTTGCACATTACTCTTTGTTGATTTTGATTGATTCATTGTCCTCATTTGTTTGGATAAAAGCCTGCTAAATGACTTATTAGTGGCTTTTTTTAAATTGACACGACCCATAAAAGTAAGAAGGAAAGACGTGTGTCTGTGTGAACTGCATTAGCCGCAGCGCTTCAGAGCGATCTCGAGTCCCACTTAAAGTGCGTAGAAAACAATTGCTCCAAATTAGGAATTAGAAAATGTAAAATAATTTAAATACATATAATTTACACTGCATCACAATGAACTGTTTTGCACGGCTAAATGAATTGCTGATTCCTCTAGTTCACGATCTTACATTAAAAATAAGATGGAAAGATAACAAATTAATAGCTTTGCCTTCATGCACTTCTATTCTTTGACACATCTGTTTGTTTGATATTTTGTCAGGTCTCCTCTGTTGGAGTAGATAGAGCTGTCATAGTTATGCGGTCCTAGAACCGCAGGCTTACGGGAGGAACATTGGGTTGTTTTTGTTCACATGTGATGACCCATGTTTTTACAAACATTGTGATTTGAACGAGAGAATATGCGGAAGTCACTTATAAAAATCTAAACAGAAAGTTTGTTGCAATTAATATAATAATTTATTGATAATAATTGTTTAAATTAATATAATTAATACTTTTGCATCACATTGGTCCTCTTAGAACTGTAGCTTTTTACAGTTTAATATATTACCATAGATTGCCCTAAAATTAATTTTATTTGTGCTAAGGGTTCCCGCGGGTCCTTAAAAAGTCTTAAATTTAATTTATCAAATTTAAGAGCTTAAAAATCCTGCAGCAAAAAGTGAACTTAAATTGTCTTAATTATGATTTCAAGAGGTTCTGAATCTAGGGTACAGACCAAAATCGCGATGCAGCTTAATGTGACTTAAACTTCAAAAAGCTATAAATAAATATGAGCGCTGCACACGTTTCAAAGTCCAGTGCTGAGCTGCTTTGTGTTCTGCTTTACCGCGGAAACAGCCGAAAGCGCCTCCTGCTCAGAGAATGAATGTGCTGTTCAATAAGGCTTTGTTGTGAGTAGGGTATTCAGCAATACTGGAGGCTGTAGTTTCAGAACCGGATCAGGACCCTATAGTTGTTGTTGTTTTTTGTTTGTTTGTTTTTTAATTATTTTATTTCATTTTTTGTATGTATGTATTATGTCAGGTCTTCCAGCCAGTTCTAGCAAACCTACAATAATCAAACGCGGCAGCAAGATTAATTTTTAATGAGCAAAATAATGTAAGAAAGAATGAAGAACTGTCAACCTCTCTTTACAATTTACACTGGCACCAATAGCTGCTCGCAAAAATTAAGGCATTAATGTTTTCCTACAAAACCACCTCTGCACTCCTTTACCTAAATTCATTACTTCAGACTTATGTGCCTCTATAAGCTTGTGTTCTGCAAATGAACGACGCTTTATTGTTCATCCCAAAGAGACACAAAATCACTTTCACAGACTTTTACATTAAATTTTCCTTCCTGATGACCTGCCCGACTCAATCCAGCAGCTGAGTCCTTATCCATCTTCAAGAATCGGCTAAAAACACATCTCTTCCATCTTTATTTGACCCTCTAACTCTAGCACTCTCTATTCTAATTCTATTCTTTAAAAAAAAAAAAAACTTGTCCCTTTTAGACTTGCACTCTATTCATTTACTGCTTGTTTTCTTAAAAACAAAACAACTAACACTAGCTTTTCTAATCTTTTTGTATTCTATCCGTGTTCTTTTTATTTATTATATAAATTATAAAAAAAATGCTACGTGTACTGCATTTAAGCTAACTGAGACTTGTTATAGCACTTGCATATCATTACTCTTTGTTGATTTTGATTGATTCCATTGTCCTCATTTGTTTGGATAAAAGCATCTGCTAAATGACTAACATACTATTCAATTCTGTATATTATTATTTTTAAGGAATTATGTAGTTTAATTGTATACACTTAATTATTGTCCTAGTAGTTTATTACGTACCGCAGCGCTTCACGTCTGATGTCTGACCCACTTAAAGTGCAGTAAACGGTAAAACAATTGCGGTACAAATTAGTGTGATTATTAGTACTTTAATAAATGTAAAATAATTTAAATACAAATACTAATTTACAACATCCAGCATCAGCATCACAATGAACTGTTTTGCACGGCTAAATGGAGATTGCTGACTCCTCCTCTAACAGTTCACGCTAGCTCTTACATTAAAAATAAGATGGAAAGATAACAAATTAATAGCTTCCATGGATCTAGTCTTTGCATCTGTTTGTTTGATGTTTGATTCAGGTCTCCTCTGTTGGAGTAGATAGAGCTGTCCCAAAAAATATGGTCCTATGCGGTCCTAGAACTACGGGATAGAGCTGTGAATGTGATCGATAAGAAGATAATTCATTATAAAAATCTAAACAGTAAAATGTGTTTGTATGTTAATTAATATAATAATTTATTGATAATAATTGTTTAAATTAATATAATTAATACTTTTGACATCCATTTTCTTAAAAAAATGGTTTAAAGGCTGAAATGTGAAGTGTATCATTTTATAAAACTTTGTTTTCCTGAAAACTTGTATCTGAACTGTAAATCATGCTTTTTACAGTTTAATATATTACCATAGGCATTGCCCTACCCCGCTCATATGGTATTAATTTTATTTGTGCAGGTCTTAAAAAGTCTTAAATTTGAGCTTAAAAATCCTGCAGCAACCCTGAACTGAACTTTTAGTCAAATTCTGAATCTAGGATATGCTTTATACAGCAAAGTGTGCTTCCTTGAAGCTGTCACTCATTTCAGTTTATCATCATCTCTAATTCAGCTATAATCAATCAATCTGTCAACACGGCACAATTAATAGTAAGTATTTTGTGATTATTTCTTAAAAAAATAGTTATTATTTTTCAACAGTAGTAGTAGTATTACGTACATTCTACTAAATAATAGTAATATAGCTATTTCTGACACAATGTCTTCAAGTTAAACAGGACTTTTATTTTGACGGGTTGCCGAGTAAAGTTCTGTGTGTATATGATATGACTAGTTTTACTCAAATGAAATGGTAAAATGCTGGTTTTGATCAGTTTTGGAGATATTGTTGATGTATTTATGTCTTCATTGAGACGTCAGACGCTCTGTGTATGTAGTAAACAAAACCCTGCTCCATTCACACAGAGACACATGCAGGATTCAGATTTACATCAGATACTAGTCCATATCACCATTTGATTTAAGACCTACTTTTGATTCATTCATCCAAACATAACTCCGTTTTTATGACAGGATTCCGTCTGCGTTTTCTGCATCATAGAGCCCTAAATGAATCTCATCGCAAACACACATACACGTTTGATTCGGACTGCTGGTTACTTTCATTTTGTTGTTTATTTAGTTGCTTCTTGAACTTGGTTACACGCATACGTTTTCCTTAAATCATCCAGGTGACCCATTTTTTAAGGTCACGACCCAGGGTTTGAAAACCACTGCTCTATACAACAACAAAGACGTCTGTGTAGTGTTCTTTACCACTCAAAGGCCATGTACACACGTCAGAGTTTCCAGCTTGATCTGAGAGCTCGCTCCTGAAACTGAGATGTTTGGTGCTGCGTTTAAATCTGTGTTGTGTTGGACTGAAATATTAGGCCAGAGATTCATTATCCAGATGTTTTATAGGGATCGTTTCGAAATATCCAAAAGACGACATTTTAAAGAATAGTGTGAGAAAAACAATTGAAAAATATATATATATATATATATATATATATATATATATATATATATATATATATATATATATATATATATATATATATATAATATATATATATTTCATACAGGTCGGGCTGGGCGATATGGCCAAAAAAATATCTCAAATTTTTTCGTATCAGTCAATATCGATAATCATCACGATAAATGTCCATTTTATTTATTTAATAAAGTTTAAAGGCAGATTTTTTGCTCAGAAGTGAAAGGTAAACTGCACGGCTCAAATGAGAAGCGCTCTTTCATTATGCTTTTGGAGCATAAACATTATATTGAACATTTACCAAACTCGTTATCGTTTTATCGAAGGAAATTATAGCATGATAATTATGGTTATGGATTTATCTCCCAGCCCTACATACAGGTTTCGAACAGCTTGAGGGTGAGTAAATGATGGCAGTTTTCTGTGGCTTTAAACCGAAGTTGACAGTGGGTTGTGTCTTTAAAGGGATAGTTCACCCAAAAATGAAAATTGCCATTTTCTGAAGAATGAGGGAAACAGAGCAGTATTTTCTTCTACTATGGAAGTCAATTGTGCCCCAAAACAGCCTGATTACACACTTTCTTCAAAACATCTTCCTTTGTGTTCAGAACAAACGCATTCATACAGGTTTGGATCTACTTGAGGATGAGTAAATGATTTTTGGGTGAACTGTCCCTTTAACACACGTGATGTATATGGGTCCTGGGGCCAGTCGCATACACTTAGCCATCGTGTTAATGCAGTTGCCATGGGGTCTGACTTTTCCAATACAAATAAGACCGATGTATCTTTTCATAACTGAATTTAAAAAGCTATGACCAGTGTTATCACGGTGGATGGATGTCAGTGATGTGCTGCTTTGTGTCCAGATCACAATAGAGGCCATGAAGAGTGACATCGATGAAGTGGCCTTACAGGGGATCGAGTTCTGGTCCAACGTCTGCGACGAGGAGATGGATCTGGCCATCGAAGCCACTGAGGTGATGCCGACCTCATGTCCTCTGCAGTCCGCTGCTCCGCAGACGCTCTCGTTCCTGATCAGTGTTTGATGTTGTCTATCCACAGGCCTCTGAACAGGGCCGTCCTCCGGAGCACACCAGCAAGTTTTACGCTAAAGGAGCTCTGCAGTACCTGGTGCCCATCCTCACACAGACGCTCACCAAACAGGTAAAGCTGGTCTGCGGTTTCTAAAGCTCATATCCAGACTTGTGTTGTTATGCTTCTCATGCTGAAGACGTCAAGTCTCTCTCGTTCAACCGCACACACATGATAACCTTAGAACCAGGGGCCTCATGTATAAACGTTGCGTATGCACAAAATGGGCATAGAAATGTGCGTACGCTGGTTTTAATGACAGCGATGAGTGCTATAATAATTCATATATGTAAACTAAACTGCGGATCTCATGTCTTGTACCTTTGACGGTGTTAAACATGGTGTCACGTGGATGGGAATATGCATTGAAATGTAGATGAGGTTATGCATTGTAAAACTAGGCGTTGTAAGCTCCATATATGGTGATTTCTGGGAGGAGTCGGGGTGGAGATGCACGTACGCACAATCTTCCCCTGACTGGGATTTATTAAGGGATTTTTGCGCGTGTTCTGGCATACGCATGCTTTTATAAATCTGAAAAGTTAAGCAAAATCTAGCTTTTGTGCGTACGATGTACGTACACTTTTAGGACGAAATCTACAGTTTTATACATGAGGCCCTTGGTCTTTTAAGTTAAAACAATGTGACTGCAAAAGCATTAGTGGTAGTTATTCATGAGTGACAAATCAAAAGTATGGCAGAGCCAGCAAATCACCCAACACACAAGTAGTAATGGTCTTTCGGTGCATTAATCAGCTCGGTCACAGTGTTCTCAATATATCATGTTCATGGGTGCTTTATGGCTGATTGAAAACTGCTTCATATTTCACGTTTTCACTATAACATTTGATAAATCCATGAGCTGGTGTTTCTTTTATTTACAGTACTTGACACTGCTTTTAATATTTGGCCTTGAGGGCTACGTTCAGACTGCAGGCTAAAGTGTTTTTGTGTTTTTATTATGATTCATAACTGTGAACAGCACAAACCACATGCAATCAGCTTTGTTAGATTGTGATTTGTGCCGTACGTGTTACTAAGTCAGATTGGGAGCCTGTGTTTCTGCTTTCTGAAACCTGAACCTCCCATTTGTGTGGACCAGCAGCTTTTATCAACACAAACCTGGTCTAAAAAATCCAGTTATGTGTGCTTGTCAAATAAAACCATTAAAAATTGCCTTTTTTTGGATAGGTTTTATTGATTCCTAGTCTCTTAATGTAATTTACATGTATAGAACCCCTGTACCATTTCATGATAAAGTATTATATTTCACTGCAAACCTGCTTTTACTGGTAGTCATGCGAACATTATTGATCTCGGTTTAATCTTCCAAATCAGTTGTGTGTCTTAGTAGGGGTGTGCAATTAATCGAAATTCAGTTTCGATATCGATTTCGGCCTCCGACGATTATGAAAATATAATAATCAAGATAAAACGATTATTGCGCCCCTTTCCAGCGGTGCACTTTCACTCCATAAAAGCCCATTTTCACGTGTAAATCAGTAAAATCATCTAACGTGACTTTTGCAAAATGGGACGTGCTTGAGTTATTAAAGTTGATTTAGATTTATTAAATGTTTTTAAAAGCATGGAAGAGAACTTGCGTTCGGAGACGGAACAGAACAAGGACATGTGAAGTCATCTTTTAGCGCCTAAACGCTCAAATACACACAAAAATGTCAAAATGTGGCGCTTAGTGATTATTCACATAAACCCTCGTCGGTTATGTAATTAATGTAAACGGATGAGACTGAAAATACTCATGTAACAGTAAATTATATCTGTGCGGCTCTTAAAGTGACAGCGCGCTATATTCCTGCTCTGACTGTGTGCTTAATATTAATCAAACAACAAAAGACAAAATCACTCTCTGCTCTTCACAGAAGGTCTTTTGTAGCTTTAATAAGAAACAAAGGAAGTTTAATTCTTACAGTGAAGACTACGCTGTTTTATATTTGATTATTACATTTCTATAGGCACCTTCTTTAGACTTGCATTAAAAATGTTTTTGGTTATATAGCCCACTAATAATCATGTTAAATAATCGTGATAACAATATTGACCAAAATAATTGTGATTATGATTTGTCATAATCGAGCAGCCCTATGTCTTAGACTGAGGTTATGCAGTCTGTCTGAAGGAGCGTTTGCTGTGTGCAGGATGAGAACGACGACGATGACGATTGGAACCCGTGCAAGGCTGCGGGCGTGTGTCTGATGCTCCTGGCCACGTGCTGCGAGGACGACGTGGTGCCGCATGTGCTGCCCTTCATCAAGGAGCACATCAAGCACCCGGACTGGCGCTACCGTGACGCCTCCGTCATGGCCTTCGGCTCCATCCTGGAGGGCCCCGAGCTCAACCAGCTCAAGCCGCTGGTCATCCAGGTAAGGGCCGGCACTGTGTGTGTGTGTGTGTGCGCGTTCGTGCGGCTCTGTGTGTGACCTTGAGTGTGTCGCCGCAGGCCATGCCCACCCTCATCGAGCTGATGAAGGACCCCAGTGTGGTAGTGAGGGACACCACGGCCTGGACGCTAGGACGCATCTGCGATCTGCTGCCAGAGGCCGCCATCAATGAGATGTATCTGGCACCACTCCTGCAGTGCCTGATCGAGGGCCTCGGGGCCGAACCCCGCGTGGCCTCCAACGTCTGCTGGGTATGACGCCACCTTTCTATCAGAGTCTCCTGCACATCACTGCTTTCATGAAGAGAAGACGTGCCTGATAAGTGTTTAGTGAGAGTAGTTGAACCTGGTTGGCACTGAATATAATGCAGCGAATGTTTGGCATATTTAACTGCTAAGTACATACTTCAGTATTGGTACAGTATACATGACTCATTGTACTTACACTGGTGAGCTTGCCTCAGCCATGCACACAATCAAATGCTTGGTTTTCTAACGTAAGTGTGTAGTAGTCAAACACTCGATGTAGCATGTGTACGGTTTGAGGCAGCCGTTACACGGTGTAATGGGATGGATCAGTTGTGCTCACAGATGCTGTTTTCAGGCTTTCTCCAGTTTGGCTGAAGCGGCGTACGAGGCCACAGACGCTGCTGACGATCAGGAAGAGCCCAGCACATACTGCCTGTCCTCCTCCTTCGAGCTGATTGTCCAGAAACTTCTGGAGACCACAGACAGGTAAACCATGATGGGAGTCAAACAGCCGCCAGCGTAAAGGGACAGTGCACCCAAAAATGAAAGTCATGTCATTAATTACTCGCCCTCATGTCGTTCCAAACCCGTAAGACCTTCGTTCATCTTCAGAACACAAATTAAGATATTTCTGATAAAATCCGAGAGCTCTCTGACCCTCGCATAGACAGCAACACAACTGAAATGTTCCCAGGTCCAGAAACGTAGCAAGGTCATCGGTAAAATAAACTTATTTTTGTTTTCTTTGCGCACAAAAAGTATTCTTGTAGCTTCGTAAAATTGAAGTTGAGCCACTGTTGTCACATGGACTGTTTTACCGATGCTACGT
>CM049844.1:39038550-39071050 GCA_027422415.1 Schizothorax lantsangensis
GTAATGTCTTAAAGCCGTTTACTTTGATTGAAATCAAGTTTTTCCCCTCTCTTCCAGTTTTAGGCAGTGATTTCTTGAAATACATGGAAGCCTTCAAGCCTTTCCTGGTTATCGGACTGAAGAATTACGCCGAGTACCAGGTAATGCTGGGATGAAGCTGGTGTTTGTTGATGATTGTTCCTCCTGCTGCTCTGAGCTCAGGCAGATCAGGATTTTACATCATCATAGAGAAACAGAGTCTACTTCACCCGGTGTGTGCCGACCTGACGGTCACGTGTGGCCACACTGGATATTGCAGGACTCTACAGCTCATACACTTATCTAAAAAACAAGTTGTTTGTGAACTAACCCTTGAACTTGCTCCAAATGGAGCGTGATTTTACAGTAGGGTGTGTTCAGATTGCTGGAGCAGTTGTAAGTTGACAAGACTGATCTGTGTGTGTGTAGGTGTGTCTGGCTGCGGTGGGGCTGGTGTGTGATCTGTGCCGAGCGCTGATGGCCAACATCATGCCTTACTGTGATGAAATCATGCAGCTGTTGCTGGAAAACCTGGGCGTAAGTCTCCGTCTCTTGTGTGTGTGTGTGTGCTAATGTTTAAACTGTTTGATTCACAAGCTGTCCTGGCCGCTAGTTTGTAACTATTAAGGTCGTATTCGTCATCCTAAAAATTCGTCACGCACACCGAGTCCAATGCGTATTAATCCGTTGCGGAAAAATTCACAAAACCATACTAAATGGAGTCTAACACTTAGTTCACACTGCAGGTCTTAATGCTCAGATCTGATTTTTTTTGCACTGTTCACATTGTGATTTAAATGCGACTGCATCAGTCTCATGTGTGAAGCGTATACGGCCCTGACCCGCATGCGCAGAAGACGACGTGACGTCAGCGTGTGTTTAGCAGTGTTTAAGTTAATGTGCAATCGGAGCCTAAATAACGAAGTCTATATATCGTCTGCCATTGTGATTTTAATCTTCCCGCCTCCTCCAGCGCAGGATTGTGACGTCTGTCGCATTACAATGACGTAAAAATCGCATGCGACATGTTCGTTCAGACTGAAGTCGCATTGCAAAACACGGGATATGTATCTGATTTAGGACCAAATATGAAAGTGTTCTGGGTCTGATTTGTGCTGTTCAGACTGTCATAAGAAAATCAGATATGGGTCACATTAGCCTGCAGTGTGAACTAAGTCTATAAGCAGTGAGGGTGATTTTTGTTGTCCTCTCGCTTCTTAAAAAGAGAAAAGGAAATATTGGGTCCATCCAATCCTGAGAGGACGGAGAGTTCCCTCCTTAAGGAACATCTTAGATTTATGCATGTAACCCTCAAAGACTGAGACAAAATAACTTGAATGTTTAATAACTTTTGAACCGCTAAAAGTGTCGGAAAGCAGAGATTCTCCACTTTTCGGAGATATTCAGAGGCTCCGTAGCACACGTGGTTACGTCATCACATTTACAACATTGATTGGTCAGAAGAAACCAATGCATTTTGTCCCTCTGAGCCAAACAGGAACGGTTGTTGAGGCTTAGCCCCTCCCCCAAGCCCTGATTGGTTCAAACTGTCACACATTCAACCAATAAACAGGTTTTGGTCTTTTGAATCATTGTTTAGCAAGTTTCTTTGGAAATGGGAGCAAAGTGAAAGTAAAGTGTCGTGCGTGCATGAAAACAAACACAATAACACACTTGCATGAGAGCACTCTGAAAAACACAGCACTTTGGCATAAAACAAACCAAAATCAAGGATGAAAAGCAGTACGTATCAGATAAAGCACTGGAATCGTGAGGCGATGTCCTGGTAAAATCAATTCTGACGCAGATACAGCCAGCGGATCCATCCATTTGGCTGTTAAATTATATAAATAATACTTATATAGTTCATAAAGATCATTTGCACTTTGTGTTGCACTCTGTATATTTTGACACTGTTTCCATTTTCTTTACTCCCTAAATGTTGTTGGACACATCTATATTGTTAAATTAAATAGACCTGTTTTTCACTGAAAACGCCTATAACAATATTGTAATAAATGGCTATAACTTGCTTGGGGAGTGTTATATGTAGACTAAAGTGTAAAACACCCAGATACAACTTTCTAAAGACAAAAATGCAAGTTTCTGTTCGAGTACACAGTTAAAAAAACACACAATTGTTGCTTGTTTTTCTTAAAATTCTGGAAATTCGTTAATTCTTAGAGCAGGGGTCTCTGAGTCGCCCGCCAAGCACGTTCTATAAATAGCCTGAGTTAGCGCCAGTCGATAAACAATCGAGATTATGATAAAAATGATGTTAATGATGATAAGCTCTGGACATGTTTACTCGATATGGATTAATCTAACATCCTATCACACAACAGAAATAAATGCTTCAGCAGCGGTCAGTGCATGTTGCTAATAAGTCTGCGTCTGATACACAAACACACGTGGCTCGAGGTGTTCTCGATATATGAACACATGCACTTCATCTCCAGAGCTGCTCTGAGTCACCAGCTTTATGCAGCTTCATTTGAGAAAAATTACCTTAAACACACGCTGAAACCAAAACTGAAAGACCTTTGAATGATGCATTTATATAGCGCTTTCTTGTGTATTGCTGTACACCCAAAGCGCTTTACAATCATGTGGGGGGGGGGTCTCTCCTCAACCACCACCAATGTGCATTAAAACCGCCAAAATAAAAGCCCGGTTTAACTCTTGTATAGATTATATATATTATATATTTCACTTTTGTAGTATATTTTGACTGATTATGTTACTACTGTATACTAATGCAATTCTCATAGAAATAATAATAATATAATTTTAAGGAATATCATACAACCAAGTTTTTTTATTATTATTATTATTAATTTATACAGTTCCGTTGTGCAGCATCTTATCTGATGAAACGAAAATGCAATTTTTTTTTTTGTACTGAATCATAAAAAATCATAATTTAGGGAAAAATGAAATGTATTTATTGGGGCCCTAATTTAAAAGGTAGGTCCTCTGTTGAATTTAAGTTGTTTACCTTCATTCTCAAGGTCTAACAAACACGTGGAAAGCATTGCCTTCTCCATTAATGGTAAATTAATATCATGATAAATACCAATATTGTATGACATGGAAAAAAAAATATTGTAAATATTTTCCTGGATTGATAAAAGCATTGTAGATGCCTGTGAGAAAACATGTCATGTATGTATATGTGACGATGATAAATAAAATGATATTTATCATTTTATTTATTTATTTGGAGTAGCCCTTGAGACCATTTTATCCCTTCAGGGAGCCTCGCTCACAGAAAGGTTGGTGACCCCTGTCTTAGAGAAAACTAAAGGAATATTGTGAGTTTAAATGAGCTGGGGTCTGTACCATGATGGTAGATGAACAAATTCAGAGTTACAGGATTAGCTTCGAGTTGACACAACCAAACCACTCCAATCCGGCTTAACTGGTACCATGATGCTGATCATCAACTTACATCAGGCTTTGATCCTGAGTTTGTGGAGTACGTGCACATGAACGTGTGACATCACTGGCGAACAGCCAATCACGAGCCACGGTTAAGAGATTGAAGAATATGATGAATGTAAATGCATTTACAATGAAAAAAGTACTTGTTCATGAGAGGACACATAAAAGAAATTATCATGCTTTATCAGTGCAGTCACAAGTGAAACTTGTTAAATTAGTTTATATAGTTAGTTGGAAATATACAGCGATACAGACTCGAACACGTAAGGTCACATGTAGTCTTTTTTAAAGCATTATCTATTGATTCTACAACTTATTTATATTACATTCATTTAAAATAAAAGATTTATAATAACTGCTAAACTAAAATTGCTTGTGTGTAATGGATTAATAATAATATTAATTATATAAATCATATAAAATAACTAAAGTAGTTATCATTAAAGCCAGACCTTTTTTTTTTTTAGTACTAGTGACTTTTAATTTGGAGCAAGATAACTAGGGGCGTGGCTTTATTGCGTCAGAGATGTCACTTTGCTTGAAGCTGATTGGTCCAATTTCAGGTTGAGATCTCTAACCCAGAACATAACCAGGTTAGCTGTGGAGTGTTAGTTACTATGGCGATGAACACTGCTAAAAGCCAAGCCACTTTCATGGTACCTAAAACCCAGGATTGGTGCAAACTAAACTGAAACTTACCCGGCTAACCAGCTAAACCGGCTTCATGGTACAGGCACCAGGAGTGAAACTTCAAGATCTCTTGTTTATTATGATATATGGCACTTGATGCTGACTGCTAGAATAGGTCTGAAAACACAAAAGTACAGGCGTGTCAGGTGATCCAAAAATGCTCCAGGGGCCTGTTCCATAAAACAAGATTAGCAAATAAGCCAGGCTTATTCAAGTTAGTCTGACTTATTTTCAGTTGATTTGGTTCAAAATAAGTCAGACTAACTGAAATAAACCTGGCTTATTTACTAATCTTGTTTTATGGAACAGGCCTCAGGTCTTTAAGGGTTAAAGAGTTATTTAGTGTAATTTTGCCAGGAAAAGTTTAAAATTTTTATCATATGTTGATGTAATATAACTTGTTTTTATTGTATTTGTTATACCATGAAAATAGCCTAAGATGCTGACAAGGCATTAAATAAATATACTATTACTTCAGGATGTAGGGCTCTCTATGATTTGCGTGATGCAGAAAACGTGGACCGAATCCAGTCATAAAAACTGAATTCACAGTAACGAGGAATGTCACAGAATTGGTCAAAGTTTGGAAGAATTAATCAAAAGTATGTCATTTAAATGTAAACAAATCGCTATATGGACTAGAATCTGTAAATATTAAGCCACAAAAAGACTATTTAAATATGAATCCTGCATGTATCTGAACATAAACGCATGAACAATATCTCCAGAACTGCTCATGAGTATTTTAGCGTTTCATTTGATTATTGTTAGTTTCCGGCCGCAGCTGTATCCCTTCTAGCCACAACCAGCATCAGTTAAAGGCATCCACGGCAACCCGCCAAAATAAAAGTTCGGTTAAACTTGAAGACTTTGTGCCAGAAATATATCGGTTTAGTAGAATGTACCTAATACTACTACTACTGCTGCTAAAAAAAAAATCAAACTGATTTCATAGGGCTCTACGTGAGCGTCTCAGTTTGATGCTGTGCTAGCGATACTAGAGCCACATATTAAAGAGAACACCACTAATAGCATGCTGGGATCTGTATACAGTGCTTTGTGCTGCGAGACGAAGTGGATCAGCTTCATAATCACCATTCTGGGTTTGCCGTTCTCTTGTACGGTGGCTCTGAACTGTCAAAACACCTCAAAATGCTTGCTACTAGGGCTGTGCGATATGATGATATATATCGGATGGACGAAATAAAGTCTATCGTTTCATATTGTTCTATCGTTTATTTCGTGGTGTCGCAAAATACATGGTTTACGGTACTTGTTCATCATTTGGATGACTGCGATCTTCACGGGGCGTGAAGCGGAGACAGAAGCAGGTGGAGAACGAGCAGAACTAAACGAGGGACTACATCTGTAGCATGAGCACGTGTTAAGCACTGCAGTTTTAAAACAAGCGATTTTAACACACACAACCGAGTGTGCGCCGTCTCTGTTTCAGTGTGAGAGGACCGTGCTTTTTTTTTTTTTTGCCGCTTTATTGGCTTTGAACGATTACATAAACACACGTATATGCGTCAGAATCCCCGTCTTTGCAAGTATCCTCATAAACACAGCGATTTAGGTCTTAAGAGAGAAAACGGCTGCAAGAGAAAACGCATGTGTAACAGTGTATTGTATCCGGACTTCGGTCTTAAAGGGGAAGCGCTCCAATATTCGTTCTGTCTGCCATTCATATTAATCAAACAACAGTCTCTCACTGCTCTTGACTAAATCACTTTTGTAACTTTAATAAGAAGAAATTAAAAAAATAATAATGATATATTTATATACATGTATAGAATCTATACATAATACACGTTAATTATATATATCATAGATAGATGGATACAGCACTATGATATAATTAACACGTGTATTATGTATAGATTCTATACGTATATATATATATATATATATTTAAAAAAAGATATCATTATATGTATAGAATCTATACATAATACACGTGTTAATTATATTTATCATAGATAGATAGATATAATTAACACAGTGAAGACTAATTAATTTACACAATGTATGTAGCTTTTCTTATTTATTGTAGTTTTTTGTCCTATTGCTTGCAATTAGTTATCCATATTTCATCACTGACTTTATTTATCTTCAGTGAGTTTTGTCTCTTTTTAGGCTTGTATAAGTTTGATATTGACATTGTGACAAGGATTATGAAAATTCTATAGCATCAAAGATTTTAATATCATAAAAACCTTTTTAAAAGAAAAAAATACTATATCGTGATATATATCGTTATCGTGGTATAAAATTAGTCATATCGTGATATAAGATTTTGGTCATATCGCCCACCCCTATTTGCTACGGATGCAAAAGGCAGAAAATCAAACCCGATCTGATATTTTTATTTTATTTTTTTATGACGGATGAAAGTTTCGGAGGCAGTGTGTAAACGTGGTTGACATAAAGTGAGGTTGTATTTATTTTTCAACGCGTGTTACGACGGGTCAGAGAGCTGTGTGGGTTAAAGGGGACCTAACGCACACCATTTCACCCAATCTCATGTTAATCTTGAGTACCTATAGAGTAGTACTGCATCCTTCATATCTCCAAAGTCTTTAGTTTTATCATATTTATAAAAGAAAGATACAGATTTACGATTCTCTCCGAAAAAAGCCGAGCTCCTGGAGGCGTGCCGTGTGGGCGGAGCTAAAGAGTGAAGGTGTGTCGTGTGGGCGGAGCTAAAGAGTGCAGGCGTGTCGTGGGCGGAGCTAAAGAGTGAAGACGTGTCGTGGGCGGAGCTAAAGAGTGCAGGCGTGTCGTGGGCGGAGCTAAAGAGTGACGAGCACTTCCTCCGATCGCCAACAAAACAGAGACATTTGATGCCGTTTCACTCACCATCTGCAGTTCTGAATCATGAGCGGGATCTTTTATAGCTGGGACCGCTCCATCTTTCAGTATTAAACGATGTGCAAATCCAGCGTCGAACTGGGCCTTGTTTATAAAACGTTCGTCAACAAAACACTTGAGAAACTCCATTGCTGCCCCGGAAAAACAAACTATATCCACTGTTCACGTAACGCTGGGTTGTTTTGGGAAGCTGAACAAGGTTATCTTTCCCTCACAACCAAAAACACACTTCTTTAGAGACGTTCTTCCCGAGCGAGTCCCGTGCAGCGCTGCCGATTGAAGCGTGTTGATTGGCTGCTCTCGCTCCGGTCGATGCGTGCAGGGGCGTGTTCTTCCGGGAGAAATGCCCATATAAGGAGTTCCACCGTCATTTACGTCATCAAGAACAACGATCGAAAAAAACTCTCAGAAACTTGTACGAATCCGGAAGTGAGATTTTTTTGCACAGAAATACTCTGTTATACGTCCAATTTTTTTTTTGAAACTTTGTCCATGCTTAGCATGAGAATCCAACTCTTTACCAGTGTAAACAACTCTGAATGCATGAAACGGCATCGTACCCCCCCTTTAAAAGCATGAGACCTAAACAACAGAAATTTTTTAAATAAGAATGGTGTATTCACAATGAACTCAAAACAACACAGAGGTTTGTTCTTTTAATCGTATTTGTGTGTAGTACCGTATTGACCCGAATATAAGACGATGTTTTTTTCTTGGAAATACATGTGAAAACAGTCGTCTTATATTCGGGGTCTAGACTTTGACGTGTCAATAACACGCACACACACAACAATAGGTGGCGCCAAATATGCATAAAACCAGTGTGTTATGAAATATGTAATATACTGTGTTTTGTAAAGATCACGAGTGAAAAGTCGTGTCATGTTAGTCTGATGTGACCTTAGTGATTTTAAAACATAAGACAGACCCAGATTTGAAGACTACAGTAAGATTTCACTTCTACTGTTAATACAGTGTTGGTAGCTGCTATGAGATGGATGGAGTAACTTATATAATTCAGATGAGCTACCTGTTATTTTTATGGTTTATCATAAAGTGTATATTTTTAAATGTCATTGTTGGTACATTTTACCAGTATTTACCATACTTAAATTAAAATAGGAAAAATATGCAATGTAAGAAAAGTCGTCTTATATTCGGGTCAATACGGTATAATATTCTGTGGCACAATAGCACACCTAATTAGGAGGTCAAATAATGTTTTAAAGAAAATATGCACAGATGAATAATTTTCATAATCACCTGTATCATTCAATAAGAAACCAAATGTGGGCAGTTTGTTTGTAAGGTTGATAATTTTCTAAAGCCCTGTAGTTGATCAGTGTCCTCTGTAAATGCAACTGTATGCAGATGTGTATTTATTAATTTTTTGAATGCATGTCTTTGCAGAACGAGAACGTGCACCGGTCTGTGAAACCCCAGATCCTGTCTGTGTTTGGCGATATTGCTCTTGCCATTGGTGGTGAATTCAAGAAGTACCTGGACATTGTGCTGGACACTCTACAGCAGGCCTCGCAGGCACAGGTGGACAAGGTGAGTGACCCCGCTGCTCCCCAGACGGACCACACACCGCTCATAAACCAGAGCAATCGTAAGCTTAAAGGAGTCCTATTATGCTCTTTTACAAAGTCTTGATGTTGTTTCGGGGGTGTACTAGAACATGCTCTCGCTTGGTGGTTCGAAAATCACATTATTTTTCACATCATTTACATAATTAAATACCTTTCTCCCCAGCTTCACACAAACGACTCGATTAGTTCCGGGTTTGATGAAGCCCCGCCTTCCGAGAAACTAGATGTGTTGTGATTGGTTAGCTGTCCCAGTGCGTTGTGATTGGAGAACAGCTTAGACGTGTTTCAGATGCCCCGCCCCTTGCCAAAACAGCAAGCATATCAATTGTTGTTGTTTTTTTGGCTAAATCACGTTTTAGATATGATGTCAACAACAGCTTAAAAATAACTGCATTTACTATGTACAGATAAGTGCAACGGTAATATGTATTATGTTTATTGTTTCTTAATTATAACATTATAACATGAATTGCAGTGAAACTGTTATACAGTTGAATTTATTTATATTATAGCCCCACAGACTTACACTATTTGTGGCGGCATATATATGCAAATTAATTCTCTGCAAGCGGGAGGCGCTGTTGGAGAGCTCGGTTTCCACGGTAACACTGTACACAAAGCAGAGCTCCGCTCGGTTTCCACGGTAACGCTGTACACAAAGCAGAGCTCCGCTCGGTATCCACGGTAACGCTGTACACAAAGCAGAGCTCCGCTCGGTTTCCACGGTAACACTGTACACAAAGCAGAGCTCCGCTCGGTATCCACGGTAACACTGTACACAAAGCAGAGCTCCGCTCGGTTTCCACGGTAACACTGTACACAAAGCAGAGCTCCGCTCGGTATCCACGGTAACACTGTACACAAAGCAGAGCTCCGCTCGGTTTCCACGGTAACACTGTACACAAAGCAGAGCTCCGCTCGGTTTCCACGGTAACACTGTACACAAAGCAGGGCTCCGCTCGGTATCCACGGTAACACTGTACACAAAGCAGAGCTCCGCTCGGTTTCCACGGTAACACCGAGAAAGCCGATTAGTCACCAGAAGAGAAGGACGGCAGCTCGCGTAAGTTTGTAATACTTTTTCGCAGTTCTGTTGTTTAAATTATTTACTTGCTGCTAGGAAGGAATACTTCGTTTCCTACCTATTTCTATTGTGCATTTTCGTTGAGGTTTATATTTTTGATTGCACTTGCTGGCAATTTGAATAATTTGCACCTCAGCTAAGAACGAGCGTGTGTGATTGTGCGAAGTGTTTAGTTTCGTATCCAGCAATTAGCAGTCCTTTAAGGTTATTGGCTGTGCTGAGCAGAAGCCGGCCTCAGCGACTGTTAAGTATTTAAACTGCTTGGTGGCTGTTATAAGTTGGGAAAGCCGATTAGTCACCAGAAGAGAAGGACGGCAGCTCGCGTAAGTTTGTAATACTTTTTCGCAGTTCTGTTGTTTAAATTATTTACTTGCTGCTAGGAAGGAATACTTCGTTTCCTACCTATTTCTATTGTGCATTTTCGTTGAGGTTTATATTTTTGATTGCACTTGCTGGCAATTTGAATAATTTGCACCTCAGCTAAGAACGAGCGTGTGTGATTGTGCGAAGTGTTTAGTTTCGTATCCAGCAATTAGCAGTCCTTTAAGGTTATTGGCTGTGCTGAGCAGAAGCCGGCCTCAGCTTTTTTCACTCTAGTCTCCTAGACCGTATTTATTTGACGTCTGTGCGCTGACGCGGAAGCGTTCAGCCATCGTGCTCAGCCTCCTCGTGTGAAGACCAACGAGTGTAAAGACAGACGACTTTTTCCTGCGCGACTTTAACCGAGCAACGACACCGAGCACACACTTAAGTATCATTTCTATCTTCCCTCACACACTCTCCTTCCATATCCTCTATCCCTCCACCTCTATCATGTGTTTCGAAACCATTCCGGTTCTCTCCCAACCACGCTCCAAAATCACACGCAGACGGCAACGTAATCCTGCTAACCTGCGCCCCATCGCTACATCCTCTACTGTACCTCTTTCTTTCTCTGTGGGTCTTTGGAATTGCCAGTCAGCTGTCAACAAAGCTGACTTCATTTCTGCTTTTTCCTTACAATCCACTATCAGCATCTTGGGCTTGACTGAGACCTGGATTCGTCCAGAAGACTCCGCTACCCCAGCTGCTCTCTCTCAAAATTTCTCTTTCTCTCACACCCCAAGGCAGGTTGGCCGGGGTGGGGGCACTGGTCTGCTCATTTCAAACAAATGGAAATACTCAACCCATTCTCCCCTAGGCAATCACAACTCATTTGAATCTCATGCGATTACTGTAACGGCTCCTATAAAACTCCAGATAGTAGTAATCTACCGTCCCCCTGGCCAAACTCTAGCTACCTTCCTAGAGGAGCTGGACGGCATGCTGTCCTCTTTCATGGAGGATGGCACTCCACTCCTAGTCTTTGGCGATTTCAACATTCACCTAGACAGGCCTTATGCTACAGACTTCCATTCACTCCTAGATTCATTTGATCTCAAACGCCTTACCACTACTAGCACGCACAAATCAGGCAGCCAACTTGATTTAATTTACACACGCAACTGTACTACAGATAACATTCTGGTACAACCACTACATATCTCTGACCATTTCTTCATTACATTTACCTTACATTTTTCTACACAGGTGCCACCAGCTCCCTTACCGGTTACTTTCAGACGTAACCTACGCTCCCTTTCCCCCACCCTTCTTTCCTCTGTAGTATCCTCCTCTCTTCCCTCACCTATCCATTTCACATCTCTGGATGTGAATGCAGCTACTGACACTTTATGCTCTACCTTAACCTCTTGTCTAGACGACATTTGTCCTCTCTCCTCCAGGCCAGCACGGGCTGCCCCTTCTAACCCCTGGTTATCCGATGTTCTTCGTGAGCATCGGACCACACTCAGAACGGCAGAGAGAAAATGGCGCAGATCAAACGATCCGTCGGACCTGACTAGGTATCAGTCTTTGCTTTCATCTTTCTCTACTGAAGTCCACACTGCCAAATCCTCACACTTCCACAACAAGATCAACAGTGCTCCAGACATGCGTGATCTCTTCAGAACATTTAATTCTCTCCTCTGTCCCCCTCCACCACCGCCCACCACTTCTATAACAGCTGATGACTTTGCCACTTTTTTCACCGACAAAACTAGAACAATCGGTAACCAGTTCTCAACTCCACACACACAGGACCTCCAACCAACCACATCCACTGCTCAAACTCCCATCTTCTCCTTCTGTCCCCTCACCGAGGCGGAAGTATCCAAACTTCTCCTCTCCTGCCATCCTACAACATGTCCTCTTGACCCAATCCCCTCTCACCTTCTCCAAGCAATCTCTCCCACACTCTTACCGGCACTCACACACATTATCAACACATCTCTCCGCACTGGCATCTTCCCCACAGCGTACAAGCAGGCCCGGGTAACCCCACTGCTCAAAAAACCTACATTAAACACTTCTCTTTTAGAAAACTACAGACCTGTCTCTCTCCTTCCATTCATAGCGAAAACACTCGAACGAGTTGTCTTCAACCAGCTCTCACTGTTCCTTTCACAGTACAACAAACTGGATGATAAACAGTCAGGTTTCAGGAGTGGCCATTCAACAGAGACTGCGCTACTCTCAGTCACTGAAGCCCTACGAGTCGCAAAGGCCGATTCCAAATCATCAGTCCTCATTCTGCTCGATCTTTCTGCTGCTTTTGACACTGTCAATCATCAGATCCTCCTGTCCACCCTCTCATCGCTGGGCATCACTGGGATTCCCCTTCGCTGGTTTGAATCCTATCTCACCGGTAGGTCCTTCAGGGTGGCCTGGGGTGGGGAGGTATCCAAAGCACATCAACTGGTCACTGGGGTTCCTCAGGGATCGGTTCTTGGACCCCTCCTCTTCTCAACATACACTACATCACTGGGACCCATCATTCAGGCACATGGCTTCTCCTACCATTGCTACGCCGATGACACACAGCTCTATCTCTCTTTTCAACCAGATGATACAACGGTAGCTGCACGGATCTCAGGCTGCCTGGCGGACATCTCGGCATGGATGAAAGAACATCACCTACAGCTCAACCTGGCAAAGACTGAGCTACTTGTCGTCCCTGCCACTCCGACTCTACAGCATGACTTCTCGATTCAATTAGGCACATCAATAATTACCCCATCAACTTCGGTCAGAAATCTTGGTGTAATCTTTGATGACCAGCTGACCTTCAAAGAGCACATTGCAAAGACTGCTCGATCTTGCAGGTTTGCGCTACACAACATCAGAAAAATCAGGCCCTTCCTGACAGAGCATGCTGCGCAACTTCTTGTCCAGGCCCTTGTCGTTTCTAGGCTGGACTACTGCAATGCCCTTCTGGCTGGTCTTCCATCAAACACAATCAAACCTCTACAAATGATTCAGAATGCAGCGGCACGACTGGTCTTCAATGAGCCCAAAAGAACCCATGTTACACCTCTCTTCATCTCACTGCACTGGCTACCAGTGGCAGCTCGCATCAAGTTCAAGACACTGATGCTTGCATACAGAACGACCACAGGCTCAGCACCCTCCTACTTCCACGCACTATTACAAATCTACATCCCCTCCAGAAGTCTGAGATCTGCTAGTGAGCGACGCCTTGTGGTACCATCACAGAGAGGCTCAAAATCACTCTCCAGAACATTCTCATTCACCATTCCTGGATGGTGGAATAATCTTCCCACCCCTATCCGGAATGCTGGATCCCTGTCAATCTTCAAGCAACAACTGAAGACTCATCTCTTTCGGTACTACTTGACTTCATCCTAAACTTTAAAAAAAAAAAAAAAAAAAAAAAAAACTTTCCCTTTATCTTTCTCTCCTTCCTTTGCTAGCTTGTACTTATTTGAACAATGACTGAGACTTGGTGTTACGAGCACTTCCTCTGTCTGATTGCCTCTTCATGATGAATCGCTTTATGTACTCCCCAATTGTAAGTCGCTTTGGATAAAAGCGTCTGCCAAATGACTAAATGTAAATGTAAATGTAAATGTAACACTGTACACAAAGCAGAGCTCCGCCCACAAACGCTGCTTTTTCAAACATTACATGCAAGATGAAATGAAAATGACATCCATAATTTTCTGAAAACAGTTGTTTCTGTCAGAAATGCAGTGATATAAAGTTAAGGTCATAAAGTTTTAAATTGTACAAGAAAGTCTTACGATTTCAAGAGGTCTTAAATTTGAGTGTTTTGAATTGCGATATGGCTTAATGTGGTGATTAAACTTGAAAAGGCTATGATTTCGATAAATACGCATGACTGCATGTTCCGTAGGGATGGACGATATCTTATCGTTTGCGATATACCGTTCCCATGATAAGAATTAGTCTTCCAGCGATAATAACGATTAAGTCTAGTTGTTGACATGTTTCCGTGCGGAGCGACGTCGCGGAAGGCAGACGTGAAACTGAGGAGTTTATCGCTAAATGATGAGCTCGAGCTCCTTTTATAATCTGTAACTGGTTTGGTGTACACTGCACAAAAATATCGGTCTGAATAAATGTAGTACAGTATGTGTATGAGCCTGCTGTCCAACAAAGATAGCATTTATTGACATGCTTTTTCTCCAAATTAACTTAATAACATAGTTGAGTGTTTGAAATACTCATTTTTGTAACCAAACGTGGTTTTATATTACAGAATGATAGTATTATATACATGTCGATAAGCATCGCATTATAAATATACTTTCCTTATAAAAATACCCAAGATTGAAGAACACAGATATTTTGTGCAATCGTATGTTTATTGTCTTCATCAGTTGAAATGTCTCTCATCTCCGTTGTGATTTATTCAGAGATAACTGGATATCTTCATGGAGCGTCGTCAGTCTATTACTTCTGCGACGCATGTGTAGTTTCTGCTCAAGAGCGCCCCCTGGCTTCCAGTATGTATTAAACACTCATTGCATTACGTGTGTATGCTCACAACACCCTATTTGGGGTAAAAACAGGAAAGATAATACTTTTCTCTAAAGAAACAGGATTCCCTGAATTATCGTCTTTGATATCGTTATCGCAATAAATACCAGAAATATCGTGATATATTTTAAAGCCCATATCGCCCATCCCTAATGTTCAGGTGCTGCTGCTTTGTTTACTGCCGTTACCGTGGAAACCGCTGTATTTCTGCTCTGAAAGCGCCTCCTGCTGGCAGAGAATGAATGTGCATCTTCTATAAGCCTGCTGTTGTTGTTGTGAGCGGTGTATTCCTGCAATACCAGAGGCTGCTGTTCCAGGAACGCATTTCTACCACCCTATAGTTTTTATTTTACTTGTTTTAGCGGCTCATACTATTTTATAGCGCTTGCTATTCAATTGATGTCAACTGATGTCCTAACCAACTCCTAACCCTAAACACGCCTCTAGAAATACCCTAATTTATTTCAATATATTCTGGTTTTAAATTTGGTTTTCTTGGAAAGAAAGTCTTGTGTCTGTGAGACTTGGTGATGTGTGACCCACTTAAAGTTCAATAAATGGTAAAACAATTGCGGTACAAATTAGTGCGATTTAATAAATGTAAAATAATTTGAATGCAAATACTAATTTACAACATCCAGCATCACAATGAACTGTTTTGCACGGCTAAATGGAGATTGCTGACTCCCCCTCAAACAGTTCACGCTAGCTCTTACATTAAAAATAAGTTTAAAAATTAATTTTCCATGCATCTAGTCTTTGATCAGGTCTCCTCTGTTGGAATAGAATTGGATAGATGGCGCCGTCACAAAAAATAGGGTCCTCGAACTGCAGCAGGAACATAGTATTGGGTTGATTTGTTTAGACCAATGTGAAAATTGCCCCATGTTATTACTAGGGGTGTAAATCGGATGGTTCGTCACGAGACGATATCGATTCTCATACCCAGCCATACGATATTTGCCAATACCTCAAAATAATTCTACGATTCGATTCGATACAGGATCGATATTATATACCCATTTAAATGCTATTTTAACTTACAAATGCAACCAAAATATATAACATGAACATTTATCTGAAGTTTTCACATCCTGTACCTCAATTGAGCTATCGGTAAGCCCCTCCCCTCGAACGCAGACTAGCCAATGGCAGTCGAGTATCAGTTGCACTGGGAGCGGGTTTCAGCTCCATAGAGAAACACTGGAAGATCCGAAGCACTCATTGGTGTTATGCTTCAAAAATGTAAAAACGATGTGCGTGTGGTACTTGACACTGATTCCAGGTATCCTGAGAGGATGGGCGATATCATTTATTTTATTACATTTCCTAAATTCAAACAAAACAGAGCAAAATGTCCGTAAGTATTCAACCCCAATACAAATGAAGACAAAAACATTCATTTTCAGCTTGTCATACACTCATTAAGTTACAATCTTCATCTGCTCGAGCACGTTAATGTTATCTTGTGCTTCAGCAAGGTATCTCTGGCTAAAACTAGCTAACGTTAACGTTAGTGAGTCCATGCTAACGTACAAACCTAATGTTCTCGTGTCTTGTACAGTGTAGATCATAAACACAAACGAAGGGTGCCTCTTCATATTAAACTGGTTAAATGTACATTAATGTAATCATACCCTGTGATACATGAATGGTGTTGATCCTGCCTCCGCGAACGTAATATGAGACGTCTCCCGCTTGCATTGTGATCTATAAACCCTCGCTTCAAGTTACCCACCGTATTTATTGTTAAATATGTTATAAATCCCTTTATGGAATATTTAATTCCCATTTGGTGGCCTTCTGTGCCCAAAATTGTGCAAAAACATCATGGGACAAGGTTTTAACGCTGACCGCTCTCACTGTGAGAGCATGAGCAACTCTGTTTGTTTGCCCAGCAACAGTAACTAAGGGGGGCGGGGCTTACCGAGAGCTCAATTGGGACATTCACAAGAAAAAATAAATAAAAATAGGCCTATTTATTTTATTTTTTTGGGCTCAGAAAAACCTCCATGCATTAATTTGACATGCTTTCTAAACGTGCGGCTCTCTTGTGAGACGCGAGTGCAACGCTGATAGATGTCCCTCTAGAAAATGCCATAAATATGCGTCAATGGCTTGAATTCAGTTTTGACGGAACATCAATGCAGAGATGTTTACATTTTTCTGCAATATTTTGAATGGACAACGCAGCAGTGAGTTCAACTGGATGATCTAAAAAAAACATTAAAATCCAACAACACCTTCGTCATCTCATCTCGTGTGCCACTGATAAAGCTGCCTGATGCGCACCCAAACAATAAATGCAACATTTTTGCATTCAAATATGGATTTATATTTTAATTTCGACGAATATTCGAAATTGTATTTTTTTTGACAGCCCTAGCATCATTGTTAAGAGGACGTTGATTTATCCCTTGGGGTCATGTGGATTACCCTCACAATGGCAATTTTGGGTGTTAGTATCAATATGTTAGTCTTAAGGTTATCTATAAGCCAGTGTGCTCCAAAACAGTGACCAAATTCGCATTTAGAAGATATAAGCATTCAAAAGCTTGCAGTTCGTCACTTGCGCTGAAACGGCTCAAACTTTGTCCAATCAAATGCTCTCTAGAATCCGAAGTGCCCGCCCCCTACACTATAAATAGACGCTGAAGCTGCGGCTGAGATCAGTTCTGTACGGTGAATGGCACGTAGTGCACTATATAGGGAACAGGGAGCGATTCGGTGTAAATATGCTCTCCATTGAGGAAAAAGAAGTCTGGTTTCGCTCTGTCACGCACACACACTCTGCTCCGGTCCAGAGACACGATACACGGAGCGGATCACATGCGTGAGTCGGCGCAGACCACAAAACATATCGGACCTATTTGAATTCTATGTTTTATAGCAATATGGATGAGATTGTGGCTGTCAAATGCGACTTACGTGCTCAAGCGGTGATATGAACAAACGCTATTGGCTATTTTAAAAAGGGGCGGGGCTGTTTGATATGTCCCGCCCTGTCTTCCTGTTTCAGTTAAAGTGACGTCAACACACACAATAATTAGGGCTCTATGAAATCAGTTTTTTTCAGATTTACTATTAAAATTAATATTTTGTGATTATTTAAAAAAATAAAATATTATTTGTCAACAGTAGTAGTAGTATTACGTTCATTCTACTAAATAATATAGCTATTTCTTTAATAAGTTAAACAGGACTTTTATTTTGACGGGTTGCCGAGTAAAGTTCTGTGTGTATATGATATGACTAGTTTTACTCAAATGAAATGGTAAAATGCTGGTTTTGATCAGTTTTGGAGATATTGTTGATGTATTTATGTCTTCATTGAGACGTCAGACGCTCTGTGTATGTAGTAAACAAAACCCTGCTCCATTCACACAGAGACACATGCAGGATTCAGATTTACATCAGATACTAGTCCATATCACCATTTGATTTAAGTGACCTACTTTTGATTAATGCATCCAAACTTTGACAAATTCAGTGACATTACACTATAAATTCAGTTTTTATGACGTGATTCCGTCTGTGTTTTCTGCTTCGTAGATATCATAATGCAATGCGTTTCAAAGCATTTCAGGGGACCTTTAAGTGCTGGCATTTGGGAGTCTGTAGATTAGCTACAGATGTGTTATCGTGACGTATGAAAGTGTTAAGCCCTGCTGTCTTGCAGACGGACTATGATATGGTGGACTATCTGAACGAGCTGCGAGAGGGCTGTCTGGAGGCCTACACCGGGATCATCCAGGGCTTGAAGGGAGACCAGGAGAACGTGCACCGTAAGTCCAGCTGGACCTCGTCATGCACACCAGCGTTCGGTGGATTCGTGTTAAACCGTGTGTTTCCTCCTGCAGCTGATGTAATGCTGGTACAGCCTCGTGTTGAGTTTATCCTGTCCTTCATTCACCACATCGCTGAGGACGAAGACCGATCCGACGGAGTGGTGGCCAATGCTGTCGGACTCATAGGGTAAGAACTTCATGCTAAACAAATCACTAAACCATGTTTTTCTACTGGCACAGCTGTGGCAGAGCTTAAAGAGACAGTGCACCCAAAAATTTAAATCCTGTCATTTACTCATCCTCAAGTAGATCCAAACCTGTATGAATGTGTTTGTTCTGAACACAAAGATATTCTGAAGAATGAGGGAAACAGAGCAGTATTTTCTTCTACTATTGAAGTCAATGGTGCCCCAAAACAGCCTGATTACACACTTTCTTCATAATATCTTCCTTTGTGTTCAGAACAAACACATTCATACAGGTTTGGATCTACTTGAGGATGAGTAAATGACAGGATTTTCATTTTTGGGTGTACTGTCTCTTTAAGATTGTTACCTGCCTTGACAAAGTAACTTATTGCTTGTTGTTTGTAACCACCTTATTTACAATATTTAAGTTTGACACCATTTTAAATACCAATGCAGTTCTTGATTCCAGTTTTGGTACCACTGCAAAAACTACTAGTCTAGCCAAATATAAAGTTCAAAGGTTAACGTGTAAACAGTCTGTTATAAAATAGCTAAATAGTGTTCCGATACTAGTATCGGAAATTCCACCGATACCACAAACAATTCTGGCATCGTATCGGCGAGTACTTGAACCCATGTTCCGATCCGATTTTCTAAAACAAGACCTAGTTATGCCCGCGAGCTTTGCTTAACGCTGCAAATCAACTCTTCTTCGCTGCTCAGAATGCAAACGCAGGAAGTCGTGCTGTTGCCACAAGCAACCACTATTTAGAGCAGCGAAGAAGAAATACAAACATGCTGCACATTGAGAGTAAATCACTCGCAAATCTACACCCTGGGCGACTAAATGATGGCTAATATTAGCCACTGGCTAATAAATGCTCAGATTTTACTCGCCAGTGTGAGAGTAAAAACATACCTTTTCCATTTTTCTATAGATTTGTTTCTCACTGTGATAGTTTGAACAGTCACACTTTATTTTATGGTTCAATTCTCGCTATTAACGAACCATTAACTACAACTTAGTTAATAAGTTAGGCTTATAAGTTAGTTATACTTAGGCTATGCAGTGTTTCTCCTGCCATTATCTTGGGAGGGCGCCCCCCCCCCCCCCCTTGAAGATCAAGTTCATTTTATTTAATTTTATTTTCTCTATAGCGCCAGATCATTTAAAAGGTCATTTAAAGTTACCTTTCCTATAGAACAGGTCTATACCTTGTTCTTTTATTAAACAAACAAAATAGCCTTAAGGTGCGTTCACACCAGACGCGAATGAAGCGTTAAGCGCGAGTGATTTACATGTTAAGTCAATGCAAAGACGCGAATAGACATCCTGCGGCACGGTTCGTGCGAATTGAGCGTTTCGGGCGTTTGCCGCGCGAGTTGAAAAATCTGAACTTTGGCGTATATTCGCGCCGCGTTAACCAATCAGGAGCTTGCTCTAGTAGTGACGTGATTACGAGCGGAGGCTGTATGTGGATACCCGGAGCTGTACGATAGACCAAAGATTACCTGTTAGATTTACCCAAAACGAATTATATCTTATGTTTATCCAGATACATCAGAGCCAGCGGCAGATGTCAGAAGGACTAGCCGAGGTTACGCTCCTCTCTTTGGGATACATGAGCACGAGCGCCCGGTGATCGCGTGGAGCTCACGGCTACGAAATCGGCGACGCACATTTTCAAACAGCCGCTGTTTTTATAAATAAACGCAGATTTGAGTTTTAAACAACTACATTCTCGGCTGAAATACACGCGTCCAGTGTTTCCATAGCACATAAAGTGCAACTAGCCTCTAAACAAAATCCATGTTAGCCGTATCACAACGAGACTGGAGCCGCCTGCAGAAGCCCCCCCCATGACGCGAATTAGCGTCTGTTGTGAAGCGAATTTCACGCGCGAATGAAGCGAGTAAACTCAAAATGTTCAAGCGTCCAACTACACGCGCAAGTCGCGTCTGGTGTGAACGCACAGTTACGCTATTTGTCTTATTTACACGACAGCATGTTATTTCTGTCTGTAACGTTACACTACATCGACACGCTCTGTATCGCGCACAGCGGAGTTCCGCCCCACACACACACACACACACACAAGTGAGCCCACTCACACTAGTATTTGTAAATATTAAGCCACAAAATGACTATTTAAATATGACTTCTGCCTGTCTCTGTGTTAATGTATGGCGCAGACGCGCGGTTTTGTTTGCTACTCATACAGAAGCGCGCGTGAGGCTTGCGGTGATATTAGCATCTGTCGTCTCTCTAAATGAGGACGTAAATACATGAACAATATCTCCAGAACTGCTCTGAGAGTCACTTCATCAGCATTTGAGTAAAACTATCCTCTCACAGGGATCTAAAGGTGTTCACGGCAACCCGTCAAAATAAAAGTCCGGGTTTCTATTGTAGACATTGCGGCAGAACTATATTCCTATTGTTCAGTATAATGTACGTAATAGCCTACTAAAATGATTAAAACCTTATTTTTAAGGAATAATTATAAAATATGTCTTCAATGTTTTAATTGTAATATTAAATCCCCTTTATTTTCCAAAAAAATAAGATGCGTTTAATTTTCATTAATTAAAAGATAAATTAAATGTTTTTATGCCGGGAAAAAAACGGTCAATTCTGCATGGTATGTAAATGATATTCTTTGTTGTGTTTTCGTGTCAAAATAACGGAGTTTGTTTGGAATTCTTCAGCTTTTAAGAACTGCCGGGTTCTCTGTTAGTGGGCGGAGCTAATGTGCAAACGACAATCTCATTGGCCGGCGCTCACCTGTTATCATCCCTGTTTTGATTTCAGCGAATCAATTCGAGCGAATGCAGACAACCTGATTAATATTCATGAACCCAGCAGCTCAATAATCCTTAGTGTGTTTTATATTGTTATTAGTAGAATTCATAGTATGATTATTATCTTATCATTTATTATTGATAGTTTATTTCCCATTTTTTACAGAAACACTGAATGGCCAAACAATCACCACCACCAGTCCTGACTTCAGTTAAAATAACTAATGCGTTCATACATGGTTACCAAGTTTTAATTCTAATTACTAAAGTTTTATCATTAAATAGGCCTAATACTTGATTATCATAATATATTTATGCTTGACTGACTGATGTTAAAGTGTACTTTTAGATATTTAAAAAGATGTGCCATTTTCTAAACATTATATTTGTTTACTATCTATCTATCCATCTATCTATCAATCTATCATCTATCTATCTATCATCTATCTATCAATCCATCATCTATCTATCAATCCATCTATCTATCTATCATCTATCTATCAATCCATCTATCTATCGATCATCTATCTATCTATCATCTCTATCTATCTATCATCTATCTATCTATCATCTATCTATCTATCATCTCTATCTATCTATCATCTATCTATCTATCAATCGATCATCTATCTATCTATCTATCATCTCTATCTATCAATGTATCTATCAATCTATCATCCATCTATCTATCATCTGTCTATCATCTATCTATCGATAGAGAGACACACACACACTCAGCGAGCAGTCTGTCACTCCACACACACACACACGCACTCAGCGAGCACAGTCTGTCACTCTCTCACACACACACACACACACACACGCACTCAGCGAGCACAGTCTGTCACTCTCTCACACACACACACACACACACACACACACACACACACACACACTCAGTGAGCAGTCTGTCACTCTCTCACACACACTCTCACACACACACACACACACACACACACACACACACGCACTCAGCGAGCACAGTCTGTCACTCTCTCACACACACACACACACACACACACACACAGAGAGAGAGACCCTGTGACATGTCACCCCTGCAACTCTTTTAAACACAACACATGTTCTGAAGTGTATACATTTCTAGGCTCATATGGTTTCCGTGGAAACGCAGACAGGAGGCGGAGTCCATTCATAAAAGCTGAATTTACTCTAAAGCGCGGAATGCCACGGAATCCGTCAATTTTTGGATGAATAAAAGGTCTGTCACTTAATTCGAATCGCGATATGAACTAGTGTATGTGAATATTAAAACACTAAAAGACGGTTTAAATATGAATCCTGCATGTTCCGTTAGCCTCGGTGTGTATGAATGGTGACGTGGTTTTGTTTACTAACTTACACAAATACTGAAGCACACGTGAACTCTACATGATGAACACTTACAGACTGAGAGAGTCACTTCATGAGGATTATACCGTTTCATTTGAGAACTAGCATCATATCATACTGTACACACACTGCAACCTGTCAAAATAAAAGTACGGTTTAACATGCAACAGAAATATATTACTTTTGTACAATGTCTTTATATATTCCATTTACTGACAAATTTAAATAAAACAATTAAATGATAAAAATAATTACAACTACATTAACCACTTAATTGTAGAAAAAAAATACAATTAACTTTTTTTTAAAGGAATATTCACGCATTTTTTCTACCATGTATTAATTTGAACAGTAAACATGTTTGTTTGCCAAAAAATAAAAGGGTTTAATTTGTATTTGCTTAAAAATAAATAAATGTTGCATGCCTTCATTTGATTATCAGAAAAAAAAAAAAATTTAATTGTACTTTTTTTGTAATTTTATTGTTCAAAATGTTGAAATTGAGAGTTTTGGACTTATTTTTTCACTGAAATGTTTTTATTACACCGAGTCAAGTACCGAAAGAAGGTACCGGTACTGAATTCCAGGTACAAACCGGTTCAAAAGTGAACGGTACCCAACCCTAGTTATCAGGGTTTAACCTGTTGAGCCATTATGCTTCAAAATTGAACTTTGTGACTAGAAAACCGGTCACAGCAGTTGTCTGCGTGTCTCCAAAGATCGTGTTGAGACTGAAGTCATGCTTTCTCTGCTCTCATGTGGATAAAAGTCATTGAAGGACATGAGTGATTGCATTACACTTTACATTTATGGGTTAATGCTTTTTAAATTGGCAGCTTGTTCATTGCTCGGTCTTCTGTTGCTCTGGCACATAATCAAGTTGACCCTTTATCTCCTCCCTAAAGTGACCTGTGTACAACTTTTGGCAAAGATGTGATGAAGCTGGTGGATGTTCGACCTCAGATCAACGATCTGCTGTCTGAAGGCCGGAGGTCCAAGACCAGCAAGACCAAGACCTTAGCCACATGGGCCACAAAGGAGCTCCGCAAGCTGAAGAGCCAAGCTTGGTATGTGATGCACCTCACCTAAATCTCACGGTTGACCCCTAAAGAAGGATGTTTCGCTCAAATGTCGCTCGTCTGTTGGCAGACAGGGTTAGTCTCTTGACAAAGAGAGCATGCTGGTATTTCTCATTATTGCCCTTTGTTCATTTTTGGTCTGGGCATGTGACCCAAAGCATGGCTCCTATTGGTTGGCTAGTTTTATTAGTCGTGTGGCAGAAGATTAAATTACTGTTGTTTAGTGATCGACCGATTATTGATTTTTATTATTACCGATATCAATTATTTGCATGTTTATAACCGATATGCAGAACCGATATTTATTTACTGTCAAAAAGTAAATAAATGACTGAGTGAAGAACATTCTTCACTTTGGTTTTTCATCCTTTCAGTCATTTCTTTTTTTTGTTAAATGTTAAATTTAATCTTCATATTACATTTTACAAAAAACATTTAACTTATAAAAAGCGTCAGCAGCAGCAACACTAATATTAACAATAAGCAAAATAAACGTAGAATGTTTTCAAATGGAGAAAATAAATAAAGGACAGGAGTCATATCAACTATAAGCTGTTTAATAGCTATAGCGTCAAGAATAATTCACTGGATGATGTTGGAATATAACAAACAAAACATCGTATTTTATTGCATTTCTCAACTGGCATGTTATATCAGAATTATTAATAATGTTTTTGTCCTTCTAGATGATGAAAAACCACGCTGTCAGCAGACATCTATGCATTTACACAGAACTATACTCAAACTGCGATCGCTCGCGGAGATGATTATTAGTGAAATAATGCTTATATAGAATATAGAAATCCTGGCCAGGACGCGTCCAGGAAAAATGGCACTCTTGACTGTCGGAAAATTAGCTTTTATTACATTTAGGAAAAACAGAATCTATTCTTTTTGGGTCTAAGTAGGGCTGGGCGATAACGATAATTATTGCGATATAATTTTCCTCGATAAAACGATATGAAGAGTTCGATAAATGTTCGATATGATGTTTATGCTCCAAAAGCGGAACGAACCCGCGCGACTCATTTGAATCGCGCCACACGGAGCGTTTATCCGCTCGGATCAAAGTCAAACTGCGCGCGGCTCGAGCTCACTAGCGCAGATCGGTCACGCGAGCGCTAAACAGCGCTGTGAGATCCAGTGTGAAGCGCTTGCATTCAGCGAAGAACACAAGTGACTCTGATTTAAACTAGTTTAGAGACAAACAAAAGAAACACTGTGTAACGAGACTGTTCAGTCTACACATCACCATCATTTACCATGGATTTACTGTAGTAACACTCACTGCACCATGGTATTGTGACAGAAATGTGGGATATTCACATTGAATTTTAGTAATGGTGTATAATTATAATGTATGTATTTGTGATTAAGCGCATGTGTGCATTTATACTGAATGATTTTAGACTGTTTTTCATACAAATAGGCTCCTAAAACCATATAGTTATATTTTTACCATGGTATTGATGTTATATGTGTGGTTTTAACTGTGTTTATCATGATTTAAATGTATGCTACTATGGGAGACCAATGCTTAATAAAAAAACTTGATCAGAATAAATATAACCATATAAAACTGAGGTTGCTACAATTTTTATAGATGTTACTGATTTTAAAAATTAACAAAAATGTACCTCTGCATCCAAACTATCCTAAAGTGATGATATTATTATTATTATTAATATTATCAGGCAACCCAAACCGGTTTCTTGATTTGAAACAATATCACTCATTAGATCATGCAGCAACTAAGAAATTAATTTTTCTAGTTAGATATTTATTTTAAGGAAAATTAATGGTCTGGTTTCTACAACTTTCACTTTGGAGCAAAATTCTGTCTTTAAACTTGAAAGATATAAAGATTTGACATTTATCGTGATAATTATCGATATCGACTGATATGAAAAAAATAATCGTGATCATTTTTTTGGCCATATCGCCCAGCCCTATGTCTAAGTATAAATTGAGTAAGGAGGATGATTTGGTAATCAAAGTTGATGGGTTTGAGCTAACTAATAAAACATCGGTCAATTATCTAGGTTGTGTTCTGGATAATAATTTAAGTGGGGTTAGGAAAGTAGAATTAATAGAATTAAGTTTGTAGCAAGATATGCTGGTTTTTTTGGATATAGATAGTTTAAAGGTGCTTAGTTCAGTGCCATTTTGATTATGCATGTTGTTCGTGGATGACCGATTTATCCAGAACTTGGATGATAAAGTTACAAAAATCACAATAAATTGATGAGATTAGTTTTAGATATGTTTTAACCCCTTACCTGTCACCCCCCCCTTTTTGAAAATAGACTTGAAAGTACACTATTTAAAGTTAAATTGTTATAATTCATGAACGCTTTTGAATACAGACCTAAGGTTGGTCTCTTTTTAAAGACAATCAGCTAATTATTGCAGAAGTGAAATCATTTAAAAAAAATTAAGTAAAAAAATTTACTGTAAATAAAATGTGCTGTACTATTTTTATTTTATATAAAATAAATATTTTACAAAATAGGTTTTAATCCAAATTTGGCATAAAATTAAAGCCATGTCTAAACAAGTTGTGTTCCAAATTTGAAGTTGATATTAAAAAAATTGAGATTCATATGCAATTTTGTTTAGGCGTTATACCACAAACAGCCATTCAAACCCCATTGAATGCATTTTTCTATCACAAATGTATCAATTTCTCTCTCAGCATTACTCCCATCACAAAATAACCTCCAAATATGAAATCTTGAGACTCAGACCTTTCCAATGATATGTATTTTTTCAAGATTATAAAAAGTTTTGATTCTATAAGACCGTAATACCTTTTGAATATGACTCCTCCCACTAAGGGGGAGGAGCCCGCTAAAAGATTTTAAAGCACCGTTTCTATGGAAACGCAATGTTTGATTTAAAAACGGTTTTCACAGGATGAATTTTGCGATTTTAAGCTTTCAAATGATATATAATATATGATGATTACGGAAAAAAGGAAACAACGATCCAACGATATATAGGTTGTCATGATTAGATAAGGATTTAATGGTAATATATTGAAGTAAAGTTGACCGTTAAGGGGTTAATCATGTGGATAATATACACTTTCAACAGCTTGGTTGGTTAGATTAGTATTACAGAAATTAAAAATACTACATAAGGCTCCAGTATATTTTAATTCTTACTTTTCACGGGTTAATGTAAGAGTGGTCGTTTTACCAGATAGAGCATTATGATATTAATTTATGTAGATATAGGATATGTATGCTCAAAGGTCTTTAAATATTCAGGTGCAAAGGAATGGAATATGCTGCCGTTAGATATTAAGGTATTAATATTGTCAGGGTTTCAGAATAAGGTTGAAAATACTTTTTTTTTTAGATGGGATGTCTTAAACGTATAAGGAATTGTTGATATGATTATTTATGGGTGCGAGTGGATATTAGGGATTAGGATTTTCTTCTTTTTAAAGCAAGGACCACAATGGAAAGAAGTTATTGGAACTAGTGTTGTTTTTGGCGGCCTGTTTTAATTTTAGTTTTAGTCTAGTCTTTGTGTGAAGCTGTCATTTTAGTTTTTATTAGTTTTAGTCACGTTCATACTCTTTTTAGTCTAGTTAAGTTTCAGTCAACTAAAAGTCTGAGCATTTTAGTCAGAATTATCCATGACTATCTTCGTCTAGTTTTAGTCGACGAAAACTGATGACATTTAGTCTAGTTTTAGTCAATGAAAATTGTATTTTAGTCTCTTTTTAGTAATGCAATTCTATTTAACCCAGTCAATATAGTATAAGTACCTAACAGTACAGACGAAACCATGTTATTTTAGCCAAACCCATTTCAAACAAGGTTATCTTATTATATTATTGTTACGTTATAGACTCAAGAATACATCCAAAGATGCTCTGATTTGAATTTACATTTATTTTACCAACCAAACATGTTAGAAGTACACACACATACATTTAAATGAATAAAAACAATAAATAAAATAAAATAGCATCACATGACAATGCCAGAAAAAATATATACATTCAAGTTTAACAAAGAGAAACAAGGTGCTTGAATGCTCGAGCTACAATAACATACTAAAAAGTGCAAATAAAATGTGTTACTTGTATTGCTTGTAAACTGAAGTCAGATGAAGTCTCTTTCTCTGTGTCAGACTTAACTTTGTTTGTTGTCGTCTTCTAAATAATGCCGCGAGTGGAGCTTGAGGAAGTGACGTCGCCTGCGTCTGCGCAGAGTGTTGCCATGACCGCGGTTTTCCCGCGGAATTGGGCTACTTTAACACTGTCGCCGCGGGTTGTTTTTCATGTCCGCGGGTTGAAGCGACCCCAATAACGTGATATTTAGCCCCTGGAATGCCAACTTTACCGGGGAACCCCCCTCGAAATGCGATGGGGCTAGTTTTGAGTAGCAATTGGGCGGGTTTTGTTGCGAAAACCTGGCAACCCTGACAGCCCCTGAAGTAACGTTAAGTCACATGAAACAGAAATACTGCAAAATAATAATAACGCGACTAAACGAGACGAAAATGACATTTTAGCATAGTTTTTATTTTGTAAACCACATTTAGTCTCGTTTTTATTCATCAACGATATTTCATTATACATTTAATTATCGTCATCGTCACATGACCAGCGTCTCGTCTCGTTTTCGTCACGTGATAAAGGTTCGTAGACGACGATATTTCGTCATTATTTTCGTTGACGAAAGCAACACTACTTGTAACTTTATCAGTGAATTACTGCTTTTTTGTCGACTCAACACGTATAGTCACCCTAATCTAACATTTTACCTGAATTAAAGGTCCTCAAACGCCTTGGAAAAAATCCAATGTAAAAAAGTAGCCTGAACTCATTTTAATAGAATTTTTTTTATATGAATTGAACAAATACTCGTTAGCAAAAGTCTTGTTTAGCTTACTTAGATACTCAAGTGTTTGTTCACAACATATGCAAAGGATTCATATTGAGCCAATTTTACATTGAACATAATTGCACAAGTTCCCAGCATGCAAAACATTAATTATTAAAATTGTTTTAAATTGCTTAATTTATGCTCCTGCTGGTTAGCTCTCATGTGGATCAGAGGTCATATTTTTACTGATTTAATATTTGTAGATTTTAATGCATGTCTCAGCATAAATGTTTGCCTTTAGTTTTACGAGGCCATGTTATGTAGAAGGCTTTGAAAATAAATAAATAAATCTAAAAGATTGTTAAATTAACATTGCTAAATGCTAAAACATCTTTGGTTGCTCTAACAGATCTTTTAACACTCTGACTTCTCGTTTTTAAGTTGCTAGTTGAGTTAACTTAACCTGCGATTAGTGTTGCACACTAATTTTCAGAGAAAGTTGCTACGTCACTACGTCAAATATTATTAGCTAGTAAACTACACATTCTGAACAGTTATAGTTTTAAGCAGTGTATTAGTAGTTAGTTAGTGTGCTGCACTCTTAAGGAAAGTCTGTAAAATAGAGCACAATCTACTATGTTAATATTATTGATTTTTCTACCTGCATTTTTAATAACGTTGTATTTTGTGTTTTCGGGTTACAACGGATAATATCCTGGTAAATTACTATATAATACCTTTTCCATTTTTATAGATATTTTTCTTAGTGTACTAGTCAACAATCACAGGTGCAAGCTACTAACAAGGTGTATCATAAACAAACACTTATTCAATTATTATTATTAAATTTAACAATTGCAAATAGCAGCTAATTCATGTGATGTGTGTCTTTAATTTCCTCTGAGTCATTTAGATGCCTTTTTATTGTTTGAGTCACTTATCAAAAGTTGCCAAGTAAATATAAAACATAGCTAAACTTGTTGCTAGGTGCTTTTGGAAGAAAGGTTGCTAGGGTAGTGTGAAAAGTTGCTAAATTTAGCAACAAAATTGATAAGTTGGCAACATAAGTTAGGTCAATTTTTTATTTACAGTGTTTTCTTTTGGTTTGTTTCCAGATTACCGGCCGTGGAAATTCTACCCAGAGTAATGGAAATCAAACCCAGAGGTTTCTTCTGTCTTTTACACACAGACGTCAAAGCAGAAGTGACGTGTGCGCTGAGATGAGTGTCTGAGAATGAGTGAGAACGAGTGAGAGAGACATCACACCACCTTCAGAGTTCAATTCCAGCAGCTGCCAGCAGAAAGACTCAAGCCCTCATGTGTCTCTGACCCCACTAATGAGTTACTCCACGTGATCCACGTTCTCTCTGAAAAGCTAGTGTCTGCATTTAGCTCCAGAGAGGATCTGCAGGTCATCTTTGGGCACGTGTAAGACTGCAGATGTTCCCTATTACGCAAACCATTTGTCAGAAGATGCACGGAAATGATGTTTCTAATGGCGTGACTGGAGTGTGTGTGTGTGAATGAACGGAGGGGGTCACTGTTTCCACGTCCCTGCTTACCATTTCAACCAATAATAAATAAACATGATACATATCTTGTTTGCAAATTCAGTGAGATGCACTTATGTAAACATTGTAGTCGGGGGTGGGCAGCACTCGGGTGAACTGGTGACGAGCGTCAATTGCTGCGTTATATTTTTTTTCCCCTCCTTTTTAAATTTAATTCAAAAAATGGTTCTGTTATTAGTATGCTACTAATATGGTGCAGATAGACGGAGACTATTACCACTAAGTTCTAGCAGAGCGATCCATGTTTAAGGGGACAGGAATTAGACTCTTCCGCTTCCTCCTTTATTCTCCTTCATTTAAAACAAGTGCCAAATCCATGCGGATACAAATGGACTTGAGCTTAATATGTGCTAACACGTAGATGATGCGAAATAAACATGTCAACGATGTCACGATCTGATTTCTATTGTGCTTTGGTTGTTTTTTTTTTCTTGCGGCACTTAATTTGGAGTCATTCACCAAGCTTTTTAAAAAAGAAATGAGCAGAATCAGACGTTTGTATGAGGTTATATTTTTCCATTGATATGAAAATAAACTAAAATTGAACATTTGCGGTTGTTTACTGTGTAATGCAAACAGCCGTCGTTTCCTAACTTCACCAAATCAAATGACTCTTAAAGGGACAGTGCACCCAAAAATTAAAATCCTGTCATTTACTCATCCTCAAGTAGATCCAACCCTGTATGAATGTGTTTGTTCTGAAGAATGAGGGAAACGGCAGTATTTGTCTTCTACTATGGAAGTCAATGGTGTCCCAAAACAGCCTGATTACACACTTTCTTCATAATATCTTTCTTTGTGTTCAGAACAAACACATTCATACAGGTTTGGATCTACTTGAGGCTGAGTAAATGACAGACTGTTTGTTTTTGGGTGTACTGTCTCTTTAAGAGTTGAAGAAATGCCTTCTGATGGTGGTGTGGGTTTCCTTGCTGGATGTCTCTTCCACTTTCTCCATGCATGTGGCTCATGTTGATGTTCTGAAATGTGTTTCTGAACTAATGAGGGCGTGTAATGGGAAGCTTTCCAAAAGCAAGTCGATGCTGCGACTGAAGAATCTGCCTTGACCAGAACCATTGTGGTTTATAAAACCAGTGTGATGATTCTGAGGTGTTTATATCCAGTGGTGAGATTAAAGGCAAACAGTTTTTGCATGACTGGTCTTAAATAAAAGAACCTGATGTGAACTTGTTGATGGATTCACCTTTGCAATGTTCGCATATACAGATTGTGAACGCTCAAGCCACTTGATGCTTTTACAAGTCGTTTAAAGTCAATAAACGAGCGACTTAAAGTGTTTCATGCTGATGTTTTCTGCGTCGTTCATTGCATGCTGGCTGTTTGTATGAAATGTGGAGTTACTACCTTAAAGTGCCACTATTATGGATTTTTGAAAGTGTGTGTGTAAGTGAATGAAAACATCTGCAGTGTTAAATCTGAAAGTGCTCCGTGTATAAAGTTATCGTCTCTAAAGAAAGAGTCGACTCTGAATCATTGAAACGAGTCGTTTTTAAAACCAATCTTAATGTTGACGTCAAAATGAATCATTAGCATATTCCCCGCCCACTTGTTGCCGCTAGGTGCTGCTGATAAAAATAGCCGTTTCCACGGTAACACTGTACACAAAGTAACACTGAGCTCTGCTTTAAATGAAATCGACCAATCAGAGCAGAGTAGCGTCACGCAGAGGAGGAGTTTGGAAAAATGAATCCTTGAGTGAATCGTTTGAGAGTCGTTGAGCAAATAAGGTAAAAATAAATGCATATTATAAGAAAATAAGTGTTTTTTGGCCTTGCATGCATGTCAACCTGTTGTTGGTGATCCCAAAACCAAATAAGAACCTTTCATAACCCATAATAGGGGCACTTTAAACATTCAAAGTATTGTTGACATTTCTTCTCTTATGCACTTTGAAATCATACCAAATAAATCTCAGCACTTCTTAGCCGTCGGGGGGGATTCCAGAAAGCAGGTTATGTGATTTGCCCCGACACGTTCACAGTCAAGCAAGGATAACCTAAAAGCCTCATCAGTTTCTGGATCTGAAAGTTGAGGTTATGTAATATTATTTTTATTATTATTATTTTTTTAAACCATTTCTTACTGTGTAAGTAAGTTGTTGTCGTTTTTTAGGATGTGTGTTTGATTTGTATTTATCTCTTTTAGTTATAGTTGTAGTAATGTTGCCAGTTTATTATTATTTTTTATTTTTTTTATTATGTCCAAGTTTTTTTTTTATTAAGTTATTTTAGTACTTCAACATACTACATGGAAATGAAATTATATATATATATATAT
>CM049844.1:39083550-39106050 GCA_027422415.1 Schizothorax lantsangensis
AAGCGTTGACGCCGACGAGCCAGAGCGCGCACACACACGTCACACACCGGATTCTCTGTGCATGTTCCTTTTCCCTCTTATAGAGACAGTGACCTATACCTGCCATTATATGACTGACAGACTAGAACGGTTTGACCTAAAAACATCAAAATTGGATCTACTGAAGAAAAAAAGACACCTACATCTTGGATGCCCTTGGGGTAAGCTGATAGATACCACATTTTAATTTCAAAGTGACCTATCCCTTTAATATCAGAGTCAATTTTCACCCCTAAGTTAGTAAGGGTTGGCTTGATGTACTGAGCCAAGGCACCCAAATCAACCAGAGGGGTCCCAGTGGTCCCACCAAAAACCATCACTTCTGTTTTGTTTTCATTGAAACTTAAAAAGTTAAGAGACATCCATGCCTTTATATCATAAAGACAATCAAGTAGCTGTCTGACAGTGTCATTCTTTCTAAGTGGGACATAAATCTGGCTATCATCTGCATAACAATGGAATGACAAGCCATGCTTCCTGATTATTGAACCAAGGGGGAGCAGATAAAGAGAAAAAAGGAGAGGACCTAATAATACTATTATTACTATTAATGAAATGCCCTTAACTGAAAATTGAGTGTTTAATCTTATTATTATACATTACTGACACTCTATCCTCCAACTTGATACTGTTAAGTGCTTTGACACAATCTGTATTGTTAAAAGCGCTATATAAATAAAGCTGACTTGACTTGAGAGGAGGGAGGAAACATAAAGAGCGTGTACTGACAGAATCGAGGGCTCGAATGCTGCAATATCTTTAACCTCTAGTCTAGACCCGCCAAGCCGTGCTTAAAGGGATAGTTCACCCAAAAATGAAAATTCTGTCATCATTTACTCATCCTCAAGTAGATCCAAACCTGTATGAATGTGTTTGTTCTGCTGAACACAAAGGAAGATATTTTGAAGAAAGTTTGTAATCAGGCTGTTTTGGGGCACCATTGACTTCCATAGTAGGAGAAAAATACTATGGAAGTCAATGGTGCCCCAGAACTGCTCTGTTTCCCACATTCTGCAGAATATCTTCCTTTGTGTTCAGAACAAACACATTCATACAGGTTTGGATCTACTTGAGGGAGAGTAAATGATGACAGAATTTTCATTTTTGGGTGTACTGTCCCTTTAAGAACAAGCGGGTCCTTCCAATAATGATGCATGTGCTTTGCGCAGACATGGAGGACAGGAATGAGCTGTTTTCTAGGACCAGGTGGGAGGGGGTCTAGGAGTTTGCTGTCATATATATCCCTCTCCTGATCAGCTGAGCTGCTAACTGGGGGAACTTGGGCAGACGGGATGGTTTCCTCATCGTCCGAGCCCTTGAGTAAAGCGGGGTCCTCGTCCTTGCCTGAGCCAGGTGTCTCATAGTCAAGTGAGGAAATGCCAGGCAGGATTTCCTCGAGTAAACCCTCGTCAGATGAGGACCCCAGAGATGCAACACGTTCACCCGCTCCAACATCTGAACACTATAGAACACCACGCTGTGGAGCGCTAGTGAGACTCGTACACTTATTTCTTTGATTTGTAAAATGTCCCGCGACTGAAAATGTTTTTCAAAAGAAAACCCACCACTCCAGGTCAACTTTGCAACAGGGCCATCCTTTGCAGGCTTATTTAAATATCGTTTATCCAGATCGAGAAGTCAGTTGATGTTGCCAAGTGTAAACGTGCCATGTCCTGATTGACTGATGATCCGATCTGCTTGATCGGATAACGGTGATTGCATGTTAATGCCAAATGTAAACGCAGCCTAAGAGGTCGCGAGAAGCGAGGAAGGGTAACATGTGCATGTCTTTTTATGCGTTAGGTAAGGGTGTGATCCCTTACCTGGCATTGGGCACAGTGTTGGCAGCTAATTTTCAGAGAAAGTTGCTAAAGGAAGGTCGATTTGTTGCTAAAAGTTGCTAAATGACAAAATTGTGTCACTACATCATTTTTATTAGCTAGTAAACTACACATTCTGAACAGTTATAGTTTTAAGCAGTGTATTGGTAGTTAGTTAGTGTGCTACACTCTAAGAGAAGTCTGTAAAAGTAGAGCACAATCTACTATGTTAACATGAAGGAATTTTCCTTATTGATTTTTCACACAATTAACACTGCTGGGGGTCTATATGTGTTACTTTTAACACTCTGTAGTGTGGACACATAAGCCCCTTTCACACTGCACGTTGGTCCCGGAAAATTGCCAGAAAATTGCCGGAGTGCCTTCTGTGTGAACGCAAACACGTCCCGGGATTAATTCCGGGATCGATCCCGGGTTGGGGACCTAAGCCCCTTTCACACAGAGATTCCGGAAAATACACGGGTAATGTGTTCCGGCATTTGTTCCCGGATCGTCAGATTTGCTGCATTCACACTGCCAGTGATTTTCCGGAATCTGTGCGTGCATTCACACACAACCCGTAAAGATCCCGTAGAGACACGTGACCTTTCATGTGACGTGTATAATGCGCGCATTGTTCCCGGCTTTTGTTCACACAGCGCTCGTTCCGGGACTGAACCCGGCAATGTTACTAGGTCCCAACCCGGGATCAATCCCGGAATTAATCCCGGGACGTGTTTGCGTTCACACAGAAGGCACTCCGGCAATTTTCCGGGACCAACGTGCAGTGTGAATGGGGCTCTAGTAACATTGCCGGGTTCAGTCCCGGAACGAGCGCTGTGTGAACAAAAGCCGGATCAATGCCGTAAAGGGTGTGTCGTAGTGATGACGCACTTTATCGTTCGACTGTTTTACCGGGTGTTTTGAAGGCAGATCAACGTTCACACGACGAAAAATGTGTAAACTGGAATGAAGCAGTGATCAGGGAGCTCATCACTATCCGCGCTGAAGCTGAAATCATTCAGTTTAGTGAAATAGTGCGCGGCACATTATACACGTCACATGAAAGGTCACGTGTCTTTACGGGATCTTTACGGGTTGTGTGTGAACGCACGCACAGATTCCGGAAAATCACAGGCAGTGTGAATAAACCAAAATCAGACCATCCCGGGATGATTCCCAGAACACATTACCCGTGTATTTTCCGGAATCTCTGTGTGAAAGAGGCTATAGACACCCAGCAGTGTTAATTTGACACTGGGAATTTTGCCGTGCAGGGCCTTATACTGCAGAACATGAAACACTTGCTGCTCAGAGCTGTTTGATACGGCCGTCTTCGGTTCAATCAGTTTTGTCGTGGCCACGTCATATTAACTCGTGGGAACGTGATATTATGTCGACTTCTTATATTGAGGGAACGACATCCATTTCTCGTGGCCACGAGTTTAATGCGTAAACAAACCTATGTGACCATAGCAACCGGGATTATCAGGGATTCATTAATATTTTATTTTGAATTAAGAAATTATTATAATTACTACATAATTAAATTATTATATTGACCCCAGGCTACCGGACTGAAGGCAATTGCACGCGATGTAACCAGCATTCGAATTAGTTTATCACAAATAGGCTAAATGTTACATAAAGTACATAAAATAAAATAGACCTACAAAAAAACATTTTTATCCATCCCACAGTCTGTGTGTGTGTCCATTAACTGATCGTTTTTTGTTTCCGTAATATTTGTATATTATTATTATCTATTATTATCATAATTATATATTTTTATATTAGTTTTTTCCCTTTATTTTGATCTCTTTACATAACGTTCTGACCAGTTTTGTAAACAAGCCTACTGTAAATGCTCGACATAAAGCTTTGATTATGCTGACTGGAATTTATAGCTTATTGGAAATGCAGTTTAAAGGTTGAATTTCTTTTTTTTCTGCGAATTAATAATTATTAATATTATAGCCTACTGCCTAGTGTTTCGTTGAGGAATGAATCATTCACGTAGTTTCATTTGTAAATGTAAACACAACACATTTATCATCACGCACATGGCATAAATAACCTACAATCATAAAGTATTGGCATAATTGTCAGGCGTTTACAGTATTTGCAAAATATATGGTAGCAAATAGCATAATAAAGGCCACCAGAAATGGATGTCGTTCCCTCAACAAAACGATCTCGTGGCCACGACATAATATCACGTTCCCACGAATTAATATCTCGTGGCCACGACAAAACTAAGTGAACCGAATACAGCCGGCATCCTACTGTGTACAATTTCTTCTAGCTTAGAAAGTAGTTTCATCTTTTGTTTGGGAACAAATGTAACGTGGCTGCTTCAGCCAAAGGAGTGTAGGATCCAATTGCAATAACGTTTGATTAAAGAAAAAGAAATTCAGGCAAAGAATGAGAAAAGAAAGGCATGGGCAAAAACAGAATTCAAACCAAATGCACATGATACATCCAAGTAATGCTGCCTTCACGTGCTATCGGAATTATCGTAAATACGAGTGTCCTCATCGGAAATTGGACGTGAACTCAAGTCGTATTTACTACTTGGAAATTCGGAAATAATTGTGATACCAGAGTATCCGAGTTGGGCGGGTCATAACTTTAAACATGGACAACTATTGCTGCTGTCAATGCTGTTCTCACAACTACATCCCTTTGTCTTGTCGCTAAAGTAGTGTATTTATAGGCTAGATATGAAAGATAATTCGAAGCATATTGTATGTTTTATAAGCAGTGAAGTAAGTATGTATTTGACCGAATTGTCAGCAAACTGCATGTATAGCGCGGTCAATGTTTATATGATTGTCAACCAATGGATGCTACATTTTATTCGTTCCGACATTAAATCACTTGAATACGACAAGCTCGTAATCACGACTTCATAAGTGGGAAATTTCCGATAGCACGTGAAGGTGTATAAGACAACACCAGACATAGGAAAACACTCGGGATTATATACATAAGAAAACCAGGGCTAACAAGGGTCAGGTGAAGATGATTAACTGTCATGGCAACCAACAACACAGTGTTTCTGTGGCTCAGTGGTAGAGCATTGCGTTAGAGGTTGTGGGTTCAATTCCCAGGGAACACACATACTGATAAATAAATGTATAGCATGAATAAGTCACTTTGGATAAAAGCGTCTGCTAAATGCATAAATATAAATATAACAAGGCACAAAGCAGACAGGAAGTGAACACAGAAACAATAGGAACAGAAAACACTACAACTTTGTGGTAATGGTGTCAGTCTAATTTAGCACCATACATGAAATGGTTTTTGGGCTTAAAGGGGGGGTACAATGCTGTTTCATGCATTCAGAGTTGTTTACACTGTTAAAGAGTTGGATTCTCATGCTATGCATGGACAAAGTTTCCAAAAAAAATGTGGACTATAACAGAGTATTTCTGTGCCAAAAATCTCACTTCCGGATTCGTACAAGTTTCGGAGAGTTTTTTTCGATCGTTGTTCTTTATGACGTAAACGACGGTGGAACTCCTTATATGGGCATTTCTCCCGGAAGAACACGCCCCTGCACGCATCGACCGGAGCGAGAGCAGCCAATCAACACGCTTCAATCGGCAGCGCTGCACGGGACTCGCTCGGGAAGAACGTCTCTAAAGAAGTGTGTTTTTGGTTGTGAGGGAAAGATAACCTTGTTCAGCTTCCCAAAAGAACCCACCGTTACATGAACAGTGGATATACTGTAGTTAGTTTTTCCGGGGCAGCAATGGAGTTTCTCAAGTGTTTTGTTGACGAACGTTTTATAAACAAGGCCCAATTCGACGCTGGATTTGCACATCGTTTAATACTGAAAGATGGAGCGGTCCCAGCTATAAAAGATCCCGGTCATGATTCAGAACTGCAGATGGTGAGTGAAACGGCATCAAATGTCTGTGTTTTGTTGGTGATCGGAGCAAGTGCTCGTCACTCTTTAGCTCCGCCCACGACACGCCTTCACTCTTTAGCTCCGCCCACGACATGCCTCCACTCTTTAGCTCCGCCCACACGACACACCTTCACTCTTTAGCTCCACCCACGACATGCCTCCACTCTTTAGCTCCGCCCACGACACGCCTTCACTCTTTAGCTCCGCCCACGACACGCCTTCACTCTTTAGCTCCGCCCACAACACGCCTTCACTCTTTAGCTCCGCCCACACGGCACGCCTCCAGGAGCTCGGCTTTTTTCGGAGAGAATCGTAAATCTGTATCTTTCTTTTATAAATATGATAAAACTAAAGACTTTTTGGAGATATGAAGGATGCAGTACTACTCTATAGGTACTCAAGATTAACATGAGATTGGGTGAAACTGTGTGCGTTAGGTCCCCTTTAAATATTAATATTTAGTTCTGGTCACATGTCGCTTTAGATGAGTATGAGTGTCAGATAATATCTTCCTATTTTAGGGGGCACCAGGCAAGGAGTTGTTGAATAAATAAAGAGTTACATAACTGGAGGATTTGTAAGATATCATCAACTCGTAGAGCTTCGTATTATCAACACAAGGAAGACACGAGTGTAATAAAAGGAAATTTATTAACAAAAGGATAGACAAGAGTAACTAGGGGTGGGAATCCTTAGGCATTTCACGATACAATCTGATTCTGATTCTGGGAGTCATGATCTAATTCCAAAACTATTCTTGATATACATTTTTTTCCCTAATTTCCTTCTGCTGGGCAAATCCAGTTGGAATATAGTTGGAATCTCTGTATGACAGTATTGTCATCTTAAAATATTATGATGAAGATTGCTTTCATTACTTTTATTTTGTTAACAAAATTATATTCAGGGTGAACAAGCTCAACATTGAAAAGCCATACAAGTACAAAGAAAAATTATTAAGAACAGAAGTTCTCCAAAAAAGAGTATAACCATTTATTTTGTTGTTTTTTTAGAACCTTTTAACAAAGAAATGTCTACTGTCCCACCTGTGGGACGCTTGGCGCTCTTTTTTTCATTGTCTTTTTTCCCTATCAAATATTTTAGTAATCATCATGAATTATATATCATTTGAAAGCCTCAAAATTCATCCTGCGAAAACCATTTTGAAATCGGATATTGTGTTACCATGGAAATGGTACTTTAAAATCTTTTGGCGGTCTCCTCCCCCTTAGTGGGCGGAGTCAAGTGTCATATTACACAATGCATTACGGTCTTTTAGAATCAAAACTTTTTATAATCTTGACAAAATACATATCGCCGGAAAGGTCTGACTCTCAGAATTCCATATTTGGTGGTCTTTTTGTGATCAGAGTAATATTGACAGAGAAATTTAGACATTTGTGACAGAAAAATGCATCAAACTAAATTAAATGGAGTTTGATGGCACCCGGTGGCTGTTTGTGGTATGACGCACTAAATAAAATCTCACAGGAACCTCAATTTTTTTCATATCAACTTCAAATTTGGAACATAACTTATTTAGACATAAGGCTTTAATTTTATATCAATTTTAGAGTAAAACCTGTTATGTAAAATATTTACTTTATATAAAATATAAAAAATGTAGTACTGTGTATTTTCTTTACAGTAAATGTAAACTTTTATAACTTTTTGTTACTTTCATATTTTAAAATAATTCTACTTCTACAGTAATCTGCTGATTGTCTTCTTAAAAAAGAGACCAAACTTATATCTGTATTCCAAAGCATTCATGAATTATAAGAGTTTAAGTTTGGATAGTGCACTCTCACGTATGTGTTCAAAAATGGGGGGGGTGACAGTTAAGGGGTTCAAGCAAAAATTCTTTGGAGCCACAAAGAATTATCTTTAAAACATAATGCAAAAAAAGTACCCGCCAATAAAATAAAATAAAATAAAACCTGATCGAGTAATTTGCTTCACCTTTTCTGAATTTGGTGGAGGCTTTGCTTCTTGCTCAAGGGTTCTTTGAGTGAAATTGTCAGTGGATGCAGAAGCCTGTTTCTCCAGCTCTGGGAGGAATTACATAATATGTTTCTTCATGTTAGTTTGCACACAGTATGGCTCTCATCATCAACAAGTCAAGTCAAGTCAGCTTTATTTATATAGCGCTTTTAACAATACAGATTGTGTTAAAGCACTTAACAGTATCAAGTTGGAGGATAGAGTGTCAGTACTCAGGGGCGGCGCCAGAGAATGTTGAACACAGGTGCTGGGGGGGGGGGGGGGGGGGGGGTGCTAGATCAATGACGGGGGGAGCTGGGTGATTAATAGTAAATATGACCAAAACAGGTTGTTATTATTATTATTATTATATGAATAATAAAATCACTATATAGGCGCATTTCAAATGTTTATGAGGAATGTGGGAGTATTATCGCTCTTAGCCTACTGTATGACATGGGGGCGCGCACGCAATTATTTTTATTTTTTATTTTTTCCTGCTGAAAGAGCTTATACTCCCGTCATTTTTGGATGTGCTTTCTGTCGTCTCATGCAGTCTCCGTGAACGGAGCGCGTCACAACAATGAACCAGCTCACAGACATAAGAAATAAATCTGCAGAAAGCTTGAAAACCAATTAAAATAAAAAAACAAATCTTATCTGATTATGTAGATCGTATAGGTGCATTTCTCTATTAAAGGCACGTCCACTGTGGAGATGTTGAGTCTGAGAAAGCACTAGTTTATTAATAAATAATTAAAATGTATTTTTCCCCGATGCATTCATAATCATTACTTTAGTCCGGTGCTTTGCGGCAAGCGTTATGCGTGCGTTTGAGCGCGGAATAATACGCCTAAATAATAGGCATAAATAATAACCTAAATGGTTATTATACTATCAATTTAATATAAACGTGCAAATAGTTGACTAGAATAATCTTTAGTCGAGGCAGGCCAACAGTACTTGGTACAAGGAACCGATCCATTTTTAAAATAAAATGCTGACATTACGTGCGACTGCAAATCACGTTATTGCATTGCAGTATTTATGCATGTGTTTAATGAGTCAAATGTTTTTATTTTATTTCATTTTTTATGGGGGTGCTTTGGTTTTTGTTGGGGGTGCTGGAGCACCTGCTAGCCCCTCCCTAGCGCTGCCCATGTCAGTAATGTATAATAATAAGGTTAAACACTCAATTTTCAGCTAAGGGCGTTTCATTATTGAATTCAGAGATGTCATTGTCTAGCTCAGTTAGTAGTTAGGGTAGTGTTAATAACCCTAACCCTAACCCATAGTATCTGTGAAATCAAATTGACGATAATCGCTAGAAATTAAGTGTCCCCAACTGAGCAAGCCAGAGGCGACAGCGGCAAGGAACCAAAACTCCCTCTGTGACAGAATGGAGAAAAAAACCTTGGGAGAAACCAGGCTCAGTCGGGGGGCCAGTTCTCCTCTGGCCAGGATATTATTGTTTATTCATTGTTTACTTATTGTTTTAATTAAAATTTTAAATGTATAAATGTATTCTATTTTTATATTGTTGCAATTTCTAACAATAATAGTATTATGTAGTTAGGTATTTTATTATTATATTTTTAGTTATTTGTTTTATTTTTAGCTTTATTGTATTTTAGTCGAGGTCTTCACTGGGGATATGTCTCTGGGGCTCATCGCTGACGATCAGGGCCGCAGACATCATCTCCTGGCGCCGATCCGACGATCCATAAAAAGGCATTATTTTTGTTTTCTTTGTGTACAAAAAGTATTCTCATAGCTTTCTAAAATTACAGTTGAACCCCTAATATCACATGGACTGTTTTAAAGATGTTCTTACTACGTTTCTGGGTCTGTGAACATTACAGCTGCATTGCTATCTATGGAGGGTCGGAGAGCTCTTGGATTTCATCAGAAATATCTTAATTTGTGCTTCTGATGATGAACGAAGGTCTTACGGGTTTGGAACGACATGAGGGTGAGTAATTAATGACAGGACTTTCATTTTTGGGTGCACTGTCCCTTTAAGTTGGCGGCTGTTTGACTCCCATCATGGTTTACCTGTCTGTGGTCTCCAGAAGTTTCTGGACAATCAGCTCTTTTTGCACCCCTGGTAATAGAAACTGCAAATGGGCCCAAAAAAGCGCAGCATGATCTCAGAGTAAATGCGACCGTTATTAAAGTGTCGTGAACTCCTGTTTCAGCACTGGTCGTTCACACCTTAGCTCCAGAAATGGGCTGTAAAACTGGAAAAGTGGGAATTTAGAGGGTGGAAAGAGGAGAGAAACCAACCAACAAAACACAGACCGACTCATTATACAGACAAATTAATATTAAAATGAGCAGAGAAAGAAAACAACGGAGACAGGGGCCACCGTGATATATTTAAAAATTATAATTTTGAACTCTCAAGAAATCTTGTCATTAGAGACACTAACAACCATATGAACACATCAAATGGTTTTATTATTTGAAGTAAACAAATAAGCAGAGATATTGGCCTATATGAAAAATGAAGAAGAACATTTAAAACTTTTAATAACACAGTCTCAGAACAAATGACACACATCACTTTAAAACAGAAAGAATAAAGGCATAGTTACTTTGTTTACTCTTCTTTCAATTTTCGGTCTATATCATTGTTTATGACAAACCCGATTCCAAAAAAGTTGGGACACTGTACAAATGAATAAAAACAGAATGCAATGATTGGAAGTTTCAAATTTCAATATTTTATTCAGAATACAACATGATGACATATCAAATGTTTAAACTGAGAAAATGTATCATTTTAAGGGAAAAATAAGTTGATTTTAAATTTCATGGCATCAACACATTAAAAAAGTTGGGACAAGGCCATTTTACCACTGTGTGGCATCCCCTCTTCTTTTTATAACAGTCTGCAAACGTCTGGGGACTGAGGAGACAAGTTGCTCAAGTTTAGGAATAGGAATGTTGTCCCATTTTGTCTATACAGACTTCTAGTTGCTCAACTTTTAGGTTTTTTGTCGCATCTTCCTCTTTATGATGCGCCAAATTTTTCTATGGGTGAAAGATCTGGACTGCAGGCTGGCCATTTCAGTACCCGGATCCTTCTTCTACGAGCCATGATGTTGTAATTGATGCAGTATGTGGTCTGGCATTGTCTTTGGAAAATGCAAGGTCTTCCCTGAAAGAGACGACGTTGGATGGGAGCATTGTTGTTCAGAACTTGGATATACCTTTCAGCATTGAGTGCCTTTCCAGATTTAAGCTGCCCATGCCACACGCACTCATGCAACCCCATACCATCAGGATGCAGGCTTCTGACTTTTTTTGTCCTTGTCCTCTTTATCCGGATGACATGATGACTTCAAATTTTGATTCGTCTGACCAAGAACAGTTTTCCACTTGCCAATCCATTTTAAATGAGCCTTGGCCCAGAGAAAACGCCTGCGCTTCTGGATCATGTTTAGATTGGCTTCTTTTTTGACCTATAGAGTTTTAGCCGGGAACGGCGAATGGCACGGTGGATTGTGTTCACCGACAATGTTTTCTGGAAGTTTCCTGAGCCCATGTTGTGATTTCCATTACAGTACTTCCTGTATGTGATGCAGTGCCGTCTAAGGGCCCGAAGATCACGGGCACCAGTATGGTTTTCCGGCCTTGACCCTACACACAGAGATTGTTCCAGATTCTCTGATCTTTGGAAGATTTATGCACTTAGATGATGATAACTTCAAACTCTTTGCAATTTTTCTCTGAGAAACTCCTTTCTATATTGTCCACTATTTTTCACCGCAGCATTGGGGGAATTTGATTCTCTTCCCATCTTGATTCTGAAGACACTGCCACACTGAGAGGCTCTTTTTAACCCAATAGTTGCCAATTGACAAAAGTCAAATTGGTCCTCCAGCTGTTCCTTATATGTACATTTAACTTTTCCGGCCTCTTATTGCACCTGTCCCACTTTTTTGGAATGTGTAGCTCTCATGAAATCCAAAATGAGCCAATATTGGCATGACATTTCAAAATGTCTCACTTTCATTTGAATTACATATTCATTGTGATAAAATATAAGTTTAAATTTGTAATTTTGCATTCCTTTTTTATTCACAATTTGACAGAGTCCACTTTTTTGGAATCGGGTTTGTATCACAATAGTTGTTGCCAAGCAATAATCAGAGGTCCGCCGTATAAATATGATCATCAGCGAGTGTTGTTAAACTCATCACGGCGTTTAGCACAGAAACTATAAACGTGTTGTTATATTAAATATTGTTACAGCATGTTTACAGAGATGAACTGAAGCGTGGGAGTCTTTCATCAGTTTTTGAATTCTTCACTGTAATACAACCTCATGAATAATACAGCAGAATGATTTTTTTCTTTTTAACACTGTGTCAAAGCAGCTTCACGTTTGCAATAATGAAGAGGACCAGTGTTGGGGAAAGTTACTTTTAAAAGTAATGCGTTACAATTTACATTTACATTTACATTTAGTCATTTGGCAGACGCTTTTATCCAAAGCGACTTACAATTGGGGAATAATAAAGCAATTCATCTTGAGAGGCAATCAGACAGAGCAAGTGCTCGTAACACCAGGGGCCTCATTTATAAAGCGTCTACGCTCAGATTTGATCTTAAAGTGGCGTACCTTAAATCCACGCCAAAGCTCATATTTATAAAGCGGTCTTTGACGTGGAAAAGTGCTTACCCCACGTAAGGTCTGAGCAGACGTCGCACTTTTCCTTGTGGCAAAGTCAGAGTACTGCAGCTATTTGAATATCTAATAAAAGCGGTACGTGCAAGCACCGAATTCATCATAAACAACAAAGATGCAGTGTGAGAGATTAATTGTGCATGTAGTCAGATTTTTTATTAACGGGAGTTTTCGCGAGATTAACACCTTTTTAGTAGCCTTTGAGAGTGTGAAAGTTTATTCCTTGTTGTTGTTTTTTATTATTTCATTTTACAAGAGAACTTGGAGTCTTGTTTTACTACTATTGGGGAAAAAAAAAAAAGCATAAACCCAACCTGATCATCCTTCAATAACGTTTTAAAATTCTAATCTTGTTAACTGTTTTTATTTATAACATCTGCTGCTTTGCTTCTGTGAAAATGAATGAGACATGCCTTAAACTTTGTTTTTGTCATTTATCAGTATATTTGTATAAAATACACTAGATATGTTTGTGTCATATTAATGGCACATTTGAGCAGCATAGTAAACTGTAAATTAAAGAAATTCCAAATCACATGCAGGTTTTTTCAACTAGACCATTTATACTTTATTATGTTTTTTTTTTTTTTATTTTTTATACTACACTTTTTATTAGTTGTCATAGCAAGTGATTTTAAAAGTAGGATGCTCACTTTTTATAAGATGACTGAAAATTTTACTTGAATTGTAGTTTATTCACTTTTGGAAACCTTATTGTTTAATAATTACTACTACTACTACCACTACTACTACTATTATTATTATTTCTGGTTTCTAATAATTTTGATAATAGTCAATAGAAAAAATTAACCACACACACATTGTGTAAAGAATAATTACACAATGAAATAATTTGGACACGCATGTTAAAATTCCTATGTCTACTTGAAAGTAGTAGTTTGCAAGAAGCAGAATTGAATGAGAAGACTTGACTGAATTTCAAGACTTTTTTTACCTTTTAGGGACCTTTGCTGCCCCCCCCCCTACCTCGTTCAAGCCTGCGCTAAGCCATGCCACACATTTTGTTTTGTGTGAGAGCCCCACACGAATGTAAAATAATCTATGAGGCAATGTGTGACTAATTATCTATTTTTATATATGTTTTGTCCTATTTATACTGTTTTTATTTTTTATGCACCTTGGGGTTGTCCAGAGGAATTTCGTTGTGTACACAATGACAATAAAGACTTGAACTCAATTTCAGACGCAGTAAAGTTTATTTTTCTTTGCGCTCGTCATTCTCAAGCATAGAAATTTGGATATTGGCGTGTGCTCTTTTATATGATAATGATATTAATTAGGGGGCGTTTACAAGGCGGAGATCTGACACCAGTCAGCTGCGCACAATTTCAAGATCATTTGCGATTTATAAACGTCACATCTGGAAGAGAGGCGTACGCACGTGTTTTTGTGCGCACGTTCCTTTTCTCTGAATCGCACTTACGCACTTTTGCGAAATGATCTTAGAACAAATTTAGGATGGTTTCTGCGCAATATTTTATAAATGAGGCCCCAAGTCTCAGTCATTGTTCAAATAAGTACAAGCTAGCAAGGGAAGGAGAGAAAGATAAAGGGAAAGTTTTTTTTTTTTTTTTTTTAGAACAAGTTTAGGATGAAGTCAAGTAGTGCCGAAAGAGATGAGAAATTCAGTTGTTGCTTGAAGATTGACAGGGATCCAGCATTCCGGATAGGGGTGGGAAGATTATTCCACCATCCAGGAATGGTGAATGAGAATGTTCTGGAGAGTGATTTTGAGCCTCTCTGTGATGGTACCACAAGGCGTCGCTCACTAGCAGATCTCAGACTTCTGGAGGGGATGTAGATTTGTAATAGTGAGTGGAAGTAGTGCTGAGCCTGTGGTCGTTCTGTATGCAAGCATCAGTGTCTTGAACTTGATGCGAGCTGCCACTGGTAGCCAGTGCAATGAGATGAAGAGAGGTGTAACATGGGTTCTTTTGGGCTCATTGAAGACCAGTCGTGCCGCTGCATTCTGAATCATTTGTAGAGGTTTGATTGTGTTTGATGGAAGTCCAGCCAGAAGAGCATTGCAGTAGTCCAGCCTAGAAACGACAAGACCCTGGACAAGAAGTTGCGCAGCATGCTCTGTCAGAAAGGGCCTGATTTTTCTGATGATGTGTAGCGCAAACCTGCAAGATCGAGCAGTCTTTGCAATGTGCTCTTTGAAGGTCAGCTGGTCATCAAAGATTACACCAAGATTTCTGACCGAAGTTGATGGGGTGATTATTGATGTGCCTAATTGAATCGAGAAGTCATGCTGTAGAGTCGGAGTGGCAGGGACGACAAGTAGCTCAGTCTTTGCCAGGTTGAGCTGTAGGTGATGCTCTTTCATCCATGCCGAGATGTCCGCCAGGCAGCCTGAGATCCGTGCAGCTACCGTTGCTACCGTACAATATTGCGTTACTCCCTAAAAAAGTTACTAATTACGTTACTTAGTTACTTTTTATGGAAAGTAATGCGTTACGTTACTTTTTAAATATGAGCAGGGCTTGATTGTTTGTTTTTAATATAAGAAGTTCTATTTATAGCCCTTTCACACCAAAAAGTGTAATGAATAAACCTCAGTCTGAAGGAAGAGTAATTCAGGTGTGAAGAGTAGAGTGCAGGAGAAGAAGGATCAACACTCTTCGGCAATAAAACAACAATTGTTAGTTTATATAAAGTCATTTTTGCTTATTAGTATGATTGAACTGGATCATCAAAGGTCAGCAGCAAAGACATCGATTAATTAAGTGGTATTAGATACATTTGTGTTGTTTAGCATATTTAATTATTGCAGGTTTGCGTCGTATTCTGAGTTTGCATTTCACTGTTTTAATTCATTTTGATGAATACTAAATCTTTTGCGAGTGAGATGAATTAATGCACGTTCATATTTAGTCTAGAGCTACAGTAAGATGTTCACACAGCGCACTGTCAGTCAATAAATGGGATAAAAGTAACTCGTAAATTAAAAAGTAATGCGTTACTTTACTAGTTACTTGAAAAAGTAATATTATTACGTAACTGGCGTTACTTGTAATGCGTTACCCCCAACACTGAAGAGGACAATTTTCCAGCTAAAGTCAGTTCATTGATTCAGTGATGTTATCATCCAGTTCAGCTCTGTGCAATCAGTCAAGGGTGAGCAAGCCAGAGGCGACAGCGGCAAGGAACCACAACTCCATCGGTGACAGAACGGAGAAATAAACCTTGGGAGAAACCAGGCTCAGTCGGGGGTCAGTTCTCCTCTGACCAGACCGAACCAGCAGTTTGTTCTGCTGCAGCAGAGTCAGATTGTGCAGAGGATTCATCTGGTTCCCGAGGTCTTGTCCCGATGGCTGTCTAGGGCTGCGTTTACACTGCAAGGCTTAATGCACAGATCCGATCTTCTGACCATATCCGATTTTTTGACCCACCTGTTTACATTCATTTAGACACGACTGGTATCCGATATCTGTGTTTACATTAATTCCTGCCCAAAAGGATCGTCTGCAGTGATCGCTTTACTATGCACATGGTAGACCCTCGGGTTTTAAATGGCCGTGCTATTAAAATTATTTAATTATTCACATCGAATGGCCATATTATTATTATTTGCCAGCAACGACTGTCGTGGATGTTTTGCAGCACAAAATCTGACTGAACAGATCAAGACCGGAAAATAACGGTAATTTTAATTTGTTAGACTATTTTATCTACAGCTGAGGTAGAATTCTTTAGAGAAATAAAGATGATATTTATTGAAATGAATTCTAATGAATTAACGAGAGAGAGAGAGAGAGAGAGAACGATGCACCCGCGAGCGAGCGAGTGATTGTGAAGCATTGCGAACAATTGTCGGTTTAATTACAAAAACTGCTAAGTTATCACCTCATTGCTGAGAAATATAATGTAGCTTTTAGCTGTTGTATTTTCAAAATTCACGTGGCAGGGATTGAAAACCAGCTCCTGAATGAGCAATTTCAAGTTTCCATCTCAATAAAATGCGAGCGCATTAAAACGCCGTTAATAATCTTCATGAGCAAACGCGTCACAGGGAGTTCTGTGGAGAATCGGATATGTGTGTTTAGACGTAGGTCGGATGTCCAGATATCGGATATGTATCTGATTTAAAACCACATTTGGAAACGGCTCAGATCGGATACGAAAAAATCGGATCTCATGCGGATTTTTGTGTTTACACGCGTGCATCAATTTCCGATCCGTGTCAGATATGGGCAAAAGATCAGATTTTTTCTGCAAGTGTAAACGCAGTCTAGGAGATGAGGTCTTCACTGGGGGTCTGTCTCTGGGGCTCATCTAGGTGTCCTGGTCTCCGCTGACGTTCAGGGCTGTAGAGGTCATCTCTAGGTGCTGATCCACCATCTGATCTGGTGAATGCAGTGACCTCGGAATAACCCAGGAGAAAAACAAGTGCACTTCCATAATGTACTTAAAGTGCTCTATTTTCGCGCACTAATTTTGTACTTAATACACTAAAAATTATCCTTTAGTACTTCTTAAGATAAACTTAAGATCATCTAAGTGTACTCAACTGTGCTATTTTGAGACATCATGAATATGAACTAAAATGCACTTTTGACATACTGTCTTTGTATTTAAAACTGTATTTAGTCACCACTTGAACCCATCTTTCATACACTAGTACACTCAAGTGTACTACAAGTGGTGACAAAATACATTTTTTAAGGCAGTATTGGCGCTAAATAGGAAAACGATCTCCCGCCCACAGTTGATTTTGATCATTGAATCATTCTCATGAATAATACTGAGAAAAGTACTGAAAACTGATGACGTAGATGTGTGCTCTCCAGCCACGGCAGCCAATCACCACTGCAGATTAACACATATACCTCACTTTTTGTGATGTTGGTTCAACTTTGCTCTTTGAACCGTAAGAACGAAATGCATAACTCCACCCATGACCCCAGCACTAACCATAACTCTACCCATGACCCCAGCACTAACCATAACTCCACCCATGACCCCAGCACTAACCATAACTCCACCCATGACCCCAGCACTAACCATAACTCCACCCATGACCCCAGCACTAACCATAACTCTCCCATGACCCCAGCACTAACCATAACTCCACCCATGACCCCAGCACTAACCATAACTCCACCCATGACCCCAGCACTAACCATAACTCCACCCATGACCCCAGCACTAACCATAACTCCTCCCATGACCCCAGCACTAACCATAACTCCACCCATGACCCCAGCACTAACCATAACTCTACCCATGACCCCAGCACTAACCATAACTCCACCCATGACCCCAGCACTAACCATAACTCTACCCATGACCCCAGCACTAACCATAACTCCACCCATTACATCAAGAGCTGATGTCATTTAGCTCTGCAGTGAGCACTACTTGAGAGAATGTCAGAGGCGTGTGTGTGTGCGTGAGAGAGGTGTGTGTGTGTGTGTGTGAGAGAGAGAGGTGTGTGTGTGTGTGTGTGTGTGTGTGTGTGTGTGAGAGAGAGGGGTGTGTGTGTGTGTGTGAGAGAGAGGTGTGTGTGTGTGTGTGTGAGAGAGAGAGGGGTGTCTGTGTGTGAGAGGTGTGTGTGTGTGTGTGAGAGAGAGAGGTGTGTGTGTGTGTGTGTGTGTGAGAGAGAGGTGTGTGTGTGTGTGTGTGTGAGAGAGAGAGAGAGGTGTGTGTGTGTGTGTGTGTGTGTGTGTGAGAGAGAGAGGGGTGTGTGTGTGTGAGAGGTGTGTGTGTGTGTGTGTGTGTGTGTGTGTGTGTGAGAGAGGGGTGTGTGTGTGAGAGAGGTGTCTGTGTGTGAGAGAGAGAGTGTGTGTGTGTGTGTGTGTGTGTGAGAGAGAGGTGTGTGTGTGTGTGTGATGTGTGAGAGAGAGGTGTGTGTGTGTGTGAGAGAGAGAGGTGTGTGTGTGTGTGTGAGAGAGGTGTGTGTGTGTGAGAGAGAGGTGTGTGTGTGTGTGTAAAAGAGAGAGGGGTGTGTGTGTGTGTGAGAGTGTGTGAGAGAGGTGTGTGTGTGTGTGAGAGAGAGGTGTGTGTTTGTGTGTATGCGAGAGGTGTGTGTGTGTGTGAGAGATGTGTGAGAAAGGTGTGTGTGTGTGTGTGTGTGCGTGTGTGTTGAGAGAGCTGCGTGTGTGTGTGTGTGAGGTGTGTGTGTGTGTGTTGAGAGCTGCGTGTGTGTGTGAGAGGTGTGTGTGTGTGTGTGCGTGCGTGAGAGGTGAGTGTGTGAGGTGTGTGTGTGTGTGTGCGTGCGTCTGTGTGAGGTGAGTGTGTGAGGTGTGTGTGTGCGTGCGTGCATGCGTGTGTGTTCGTGTGTTTTACACAGACAAAATCTTTTTAAAAATGTGATATACATTTTGATTTAATTTTTTTTCCTGAATGTTAATGTTAATAGTTATTCACAAAACGGAGAAACAATATTTGATCAATAATAAATAAGCTTTAATAGATATCCACACAGCACCCACAGGGTACACGGCTTTCCTGTAGCTCAAATGGTAGAGCATGGCGCTAGCAACGCCAAGATCATGGGTTCGATTCCCAGGGAAAGCAAGAGCTGATAAAATGTAAAACTGTAACTTGAATGCAATGTAAGTCACTTTGGATAAAAGCGTCTGCTAAAATGCATAAATGTAAATGTACAACATCTGTCAATATAACATCATAAAAATAAAACCAACAATAAATATTTAAAAGTCGTGTATAAAATAAATATCAAAAGTCATATTAAATAAATATTAAATAATTACAATTAAAATAACAGTTATTCCAAAGTCAAGGATAACCCATTCACAACCAGTGATCATTACAAAAATACATTTCCATACAGAACATATGAATTACAGCCAGGACTGGTTGTTTTGGTCAGCACTGGTCAGCTAGTTTGAAGCAGCAATGTGACGCAGACTGCGGAAGACATCCTGAGTGAAGCTGCGCAGCTGCTGAAGAGACAGATGCACGGCTGCTTGGACTTGATATTCACCGCTGAGCCGCGGAGAGAGCGCTGTGAACACTGCCTTCTGAGATACTGTGCTGGGAATCAGGGCCAGCTGCTGCATCTGAGCAAGAACAGAGCACAGCGTTGGGTTATACTTCTGTCGTAGCAGGTAACACTTCTGTAAGGGATGTTAAAGGGTCTGAAGGTAATACCTGGTGGACCTGAGCAGACAGGTCTCTGATATCAGCGATCAGGAGGCTCAGCTCTTCTGTGGAGCTCAACAGCTCTCTGATGTCCTGCAGAAGTTCACGGTGGAGATCCAAACCGGCCACAATACGGCTTAAACTCACATCCTGGTCAAAACACAAACAGTCGTTAATATTTAAAGCCTGTATGTAAAGTTTGCAGGTTTAAATCTGGTGACGCATGAACTAGACACAGTTGAGCTAGTGTGCATCATCTCAGATTTGAATTTATTTTAATGGCTTCATCTGTATCTTCATATTAGTGAGCCTGGAGCACAAAAGCAGTCATAAGTAACACAGGTATATTTGTAGCAATAGACAACAATACATTGTATGGGTCAAAATTATACATTTTTCTTTTATGCCAAAAATCATTAGGATATTAAGATCATGTTCCATGAAGATATTTAGTAAATTTCCTACCATAAACTTAATTTTTGATTAGTAATATGCATTGCTAAGAACTTCATTTGAACAACTTTAAAGGTGATTTTCTCAATATTTAGATTTTTTTGCACCCTCAGATTCCAGATTTACAAATATTGTCCTATCATAACAAACCATACATCCATGGAAAGATTATTTATTCAGCTTTCAGATGATGCATAAATCTCAATTTCAAAAAATGTACACTTATGACTGGTTTTGTGCTCCAGGGTCACAAATGCAACGGGCTGCAGACTGGAGAAATGCTCCTGATATAATACAACGCTGCAAAGACAGATAGCAAGAGAGCAGGTGAAAACCATTGATTCAATGTTAAAAACAGATTTGTCAATGATTTGATTTGTCAATGTAAATGACTGAATAAATATCACTTTTGCACCCGCAATTAATGTTGAAAAAATGTTGAAATTTCAACAAACCAGCATTATTATGACCAGCGTTTGCTTTAGTTGCTCTTGCTTTTCATTAAGTTAATTCTCTTTCAGTGCTTGCACAATTGTCTATATTGAAACACTGTTGTATTAATAAAAAAGAGATGTTTTAAAGTTAAGTTGGAGTAGACTAATTCTCGTGATGGGTGTCAAGCTGTAATAAAGTCGAGAAATAACACTAAAAAGTGTTGAAGCTGATCTTTCATTACTGCTGTAAATGTTCTGTTTCAGAAAGATTTAGACATCAACACTGAAACCAACAATGATGACAATCATCAAACTAATTCAGATAAACTGCAATGCATGCAATCGATTCAGCCATTTAATGAGTTATTTGTTTGAGCATTTTCTGTTCATTCATAGAAGTATGACAGCCGTACCACTGCTTTAATCTCACTCTGTAGTATCACACATTAAAAAACACAACACACTTGTGAGCAATTATTTAAATCACTATCATCTGATCCCAATGGATCTTAGTTTGAAATGTATTTTAGCACCTTGTTACAAATGACAATGAAAACATAACATTAAAGTACAAAGAGCCCAACTAAAGCAAACACTGATCACAATAATGCTGGTTTGTTGAAATTTCAACATTTTTTCAACATTAATTGCGGGTGCAAAAGTGATTCAATGTCATTAACACTGACAAATCAACTATGTTTAACATTGATTCAATGGTTGCTTGCTATCATAACAAACCATACATCAATGGGAAGCTTATTTATTCAGCTTTCAGATGATGCATACATCTCAATTTTAAAAAAATGACCCTTATGACTGGTTTTGTGCTCCAGGGTCACATAGATTTACCATGCACTTCACCAAGTGAGAGATATTTACCATGCTGAGGTCCTCTGACTTGAGCACCGGCGGCGCAGGGATGCCAAGATCACTTAATAAATACTCCAAGTGTCCTGCTTCGCTGGAGAGAGTCAAACCCTGCAAACAACACCGTTTCATTATAACACTATACTAGCAGAACCATCAACCGACTGCACCATCTAAACTAAACTAAAAGAGACTGTAAGATCAATTTGATAATAATTATAGTTATTAGTGCAGAATGGGTTAATTCTTCACTAATGCATGTGAGGTATGAGTGAAGAATGTATTAGTTCTTATCTATGCTATTATTCCTGTAGTAATGCTCACCTCGGTTTTGACGCACGCCTCGTGCGCCGCGGGAATGTCTCTCAGGAGCTTCTTGGTTAAACTCGTGGCGCGCTCAACAGCGCGCGTCAACTCCTGCGTCTGGAGCGGCGCGGCGTCCGTCAGCGTCAAACAGACCTGCACTGCGAGAACTGAGCAAACAACGCGATACTGATTAACAACAAACGCTGCAAATACACAGGCTACTAAACATGCACATTGTTTAATTTGATCTCAAAAATGACTATTCATAAAGTTTCCAAAGTTCATACTAAATGATCAAATCTGTACTTACTGAGGAAAAACTGCATTGTGGTTCTAAGTGTATCGAATATTGTTCTGCATTGATTGAATGCATTCTAGTAGCCTATTTAAACCCATTGGGATTGTTCAACTGGGGAAACTTTCATGAGCTGTCTCGTATTGCGCTTCAATTGGAGTCCTATTGCGTGCGCGCTGCGTTGCGAAAAACCAATAAGGAAAGAGGGGGGGGGGATAAAAATACACTGTTTCCGGTTCTTTTGAAAAAGTGAAAAAATTATTTCACTTTTTTTTTACTTAGTTCTGCTCTTGTGTGAATCAAAGCAATGTGCTCATCAGCAAAATGCGCCTTGTTTTTAGCGCGAATTTAATGATATGGTCATAAATGTAACACCTATCTGACATTTAGTATCACACACATCCGGACCTGAAGGAGAATTCTCCCGGGAATTCTTCTGTTTCGTCACCGCAGGATCAGCAACAAAAATCCCAGACCGCAACAATAACTGCGTCACAGCAGCGTTTGCCTTTAACTAAACACACCCACACACACACACACACACACACACACACACA